>JADLZN010008415.1:0-127028 GCA_018155175.1 Sinocyclocheilus anophthalmus | reverse complement strand
ACTCTGAATTAGTTTATTTAGTCTGTTGATCATAAACGTTATTTTTGAAGAATGTGGGTAGCCAAGCAGTTGCTGGTCCAGTGACTTCCACGGTATATATGTCGCATATATGTTGCACTGTACAGCCCTGCTAAAGACACATATTTTTCGCGAGCAGCACCTGACCAACTAAGGACTCACTTACCTATTCTATTCTGTTCTGTTTTATTCCATTCTATAACCCATAATTATAATAACTTTTATAGTATATTATAGAAAAAACCTAGCCTACTGTGTGGTGCTGTGCTAGACTAACTGATGACTTGTCATGCACTTGTATACTGGTTGTTCTCTTGTTGGATCTGATTTGTCTTCTTGTTCTCTTTGTAAGTCGCTTTGGATAAAAGGATAAATGATTAAATGTAAATGTTTGATACATTTTAATTTGAATTCATGCAAGATTGTCATGGCAAAATGTGCCCAAGAGTGAATCGTTCATTTTGTAAGTTTTCATGCTGGATTGTCATGACAAAATGGGCTTAATGGTGAATTGTTCATTTTATAAACTTCAATTTAATTATTGTGTACATTTTGATTGTTACTTTTAAAATTATGCTTCTGTTTGTGTGTGTGTGGTTTTTTGAAATGTATTTAGCTTCTATAGCACCACTGTATGATGTCCCGTGTTCCTTGGACTTTTGTAGTAAACCTCTCTTTTGAATCTTCTGATAAAGTATACTTTCATACAAAGGGCCAGATAAGTTTTTTACTATCAGTATTAACAAACATTAGTTTAATATCACAACCTCTGCATAATACAATGAAACGCATAATCGGTACTAGGCCCGTACACCGAAACTTACACAGATAATGTTTATAAAATGCTTCATATAGTCATTCTAAAATGCATACTAATAAAGTATTGACGTATCGTTTACTAACAGGGTTTCGCAGACATTCTTAACGTTAAATTCCACACCGTTTTTTAATAGACCGTGTTTCTTCATACCGAACCCGTTTATGCATTTAAGACCTAAACCTGGGATGGAATACACATTTTTATTTACATACCTATGTATATTTAATGTGTAATAAATAAAAAGAAAAAAAAATCAATGCTGTGTAAATTGTATTTATAACTATGATTACAGTGAACTTTTCATGTCGCTGACAATCTTCCCTTACAACATATGGGTGGCGCCTCTGGGGGCAAAATAACACATCACGGAGATTTTGTGGAGTAACCCATTCTTCTGAAGCAATATTTTCATCAATGTTCTATCAGCTTTTTCATGCTTAATTCTGCATATTTACCTTTACAAAGGCCTATTTTTAACCTTTGTTAGATGTATGCATCATCTTACACGCCAAATTATTACAATTTATCAATAAATTCAATATACACTATAGGGCTGCTACCAGTCATATTAAATAATTTACACTGCAAATAACAATTACAACTGCAATAAATAATGTTATGAGATTTATGTTTTAAATGCATTTATGAGTATAGAAATAAGAAATGTTGAGGGGAAAATGCATATTTTTCAACAAACTTCTCAACTGAACTTCCAGTAAGTGACGGTAAGTCACTTGATGAGTGATTCATTGAGTCATTCATTCAACTGATTGGGTGTGTTATCATGCTGCTATCTTAAGGACTTTCGTGGACAGCTGACTCCTAAAGTTTTTGATGTTCTTCATATTCTGTGTGGTGGTCAGATAAGTTTAAATAGATTTTTACCTTTCATGGGCATTTTACCTTTATAAAGCCATTTTTCTATAAGTGTGCATTCTCTTTTGAGTCAAATTCTTACATTTAATCAGTGAATAAGAATTTGGGGTTTTTTTGTTTTTTGTGGTTACCATAGCAAATGAACTCATATCAACACAATTCAGATGTGCAATCCAGACATAAGCTGCATCTGAAGTGGCATTTAGATGCATATACACACTGTTAATGCAGAACATGAATGCATTTAACCTGCTGTTACAAATGCATAAGTAATGTTTTGATATTTTAAACATGAAGTGTTGAATACTGATATTTGAAATTATTTAAAAAATTTAAAGATACTTTAAATGTGAAATTAAAACCGCCAGTAGGTGGCAGCAAGTCACTGTTAATAAGCGAGTCATTGCGACTGAACCGAATCATTTAAACAGTTGATTCATTCAGGAACAAAACGCCGTCATGTTGCTCATAGATGCAAAACAGCGCTGTGGGTTTGTTTGGAATTATTTTTGTTGGCGAACTAGTGCAAAAACAGGCAATATGGTATCTAAAACGTAAGTCTCTTAATAAAACTTCTAGTTGATTGAACTGTTGTAAAAAATCAATATAATATTTTGTACTTATGGTAATTTTTGGAGAAAAAGCGGCACTCTTCGTGTGAAATTGAATAAAGATACACATTTTCTGCCCCATGTCTGAATTTGTGATCATTCTGAATATTTTATAGACTGAATATGCCGTGAGTCAGTCCGACGCAAGGTCGGCTACTGACTTCATGTACTGTTTGCACTCTGCGGTGTTTTTTGTTTTTTTTGCGTTGTGAGAATATTGAGCAAAACAGCTCACTTGTCATGGTGTTAGTTTAACTATTCCCATTTTTGAATAACTAAACATTTCGAATTTTTACCCTCAGTGTGTGTCTTCTGAGTTTGTTGCTGTCACGCCCATTTGTTCTGAAGTCTCGAGACACAGAGTAGCCTCACTCGCGGCTTGTATTCTGTATTCTGGCAACTTACTGCAAACTCTCTCTGAGACGCATAATTTACCGTGCGGGGAAGAAACATCTTCGGTCTGTCCACTGCTTTAAACAGTCATTAGGTCTCGTCCGACTGAAGATATTTTAGCGGTATGAGACCAATAAATAATTAGACCCTCGAATCCGATTTTAGACATTTTACAAAAAGACTTTTTAAGGCCTTTTATTATGAAGACTTTATTTAAGACATTTTAAGACTTTTTTAAGGACCCCCCGACCACCCTGTACTAAAAGCAAATTACCCCTTAAAAACCATAAGGTGGCACTACTCTGTTAAGAACGTAAGCGCCGCCCCTCACTTCCGGTTGTGTGGCTGCGGTTCTGAAACTGCTGGTGCTGCGGGTCTGCAGCTGGATACTATTGACTAGGTCCGAAAGCTTGGCTGCGTTCGCATCCATTTTTTTATGCCCTTCACTCACAAACTTCCCTCCGTCTGGTTTACTCGGATGTACGTCATTGATTACGTTGTATGAGTGCCCACTACTGGTGGAACCCTTGGAATGTGCTGAACTGGAATAACCTAAGCACTTGATCACTTAGAATCCTATGGAGTTGGTTTATTGTTTACATGTTTCCCCTTACGAATTTGTTGGTGCATTATTCTGTATGTATATAGATATGCTTGGGCTGTTATAAATGTAAAAAAAAAAATTCATATATTATAGTTGTTTGGGGTGGGGATAAATTAAATGCGATCAGCGATGACGTCATAGTCGTGTTGCATTGTGGTCTAAGGAGCGGCCTGAAGTGTGCATATGAAGCAGACTTGCTCCCTCTGTCAAAATCGAGGGGTCGAGGGTGTGTCCATGTAAACTTCCCTTGTCCACTTGACGAAGTGGAATGCACTTCAAAATGGCAGCGGGGATTCCCCCGAGGGTAGTGCTTAGGGAAGTTCGCGAGTGCATGTCTAAAAGTGAACTGGAACGCAGCCTTGTTGCCTTGTTAGCTCAACTGCCATGTAATGGAACACATAGGATTGTGGGATACCAAAGGCAGCAAAGGATATCTAAATTTATCAGATGAAGGTATCTCAGGAGACAGGAAGTGATACTAACATTGGATTTGGACGTGCCATGATGCCTTTCTACCTTGGAATGCATCCTCCGAATGCGGATTTTTCTACCTTTTGGACACAGCCACTGTCTTGCAGAGAGTTGCTCCAACCAGCTCCAAAACACCTGCCTGGAGGATTCTAGCAATCCTGAAGACATTTATTAGCTGGTTGGAGCTAAACTTTCAGCACAGTGGCCCTCCAGGAACTGGTTTGACACACCTGATCTAGATTTAAACTGACAGAGTGTGTCTGCCTCCTGAACAATGCTAAGAAGACCATTCCAGAGTTTGGGTTCACTCACTGAGCTTTTCCTCTCCACCTGTTACACAGCCAGTCCCATGGTCAACTCAGCACCCTACTCTGGTTCAGTGGAGCACTGCGGCGGCTTCCTTCTATGATGCTCACCCGCATTAGAGATGCGGCCGAAGTACTGAACGCTCTGAGATCTGCTTACTGGGAGAGCGCTGCAGTGGGCTGAGACCATCTTAGCTCTGGGAGTGGAACTCATGAAAATGAGTGTCTGAGGAGACTAACACAGAGACTTCTGGGTGTGACCGTGAGTTTCTTTTCAGGATAACAGCCATGGACAAATGGGCAAATGGAGATGAAAATTCAAGAGATCAGCCACTTCCGACAAACCTTTTGTCATGGCCACCAGCACAGGTGGAACCACTCCCTGTCCTGGGCCATCCACAGGACTAACTCTTTTCCAATGCATACTCAGATTCCAGCCTTTCCTTTTCCCCTGGTCAGGAGAAATATCAGAGATTCTGGTTGTTGACCATTGGTTCAGAGAGAGCAAGAAGGTATAGAATGATGCTCATCATCATCTGCAATCCAAGAAAATTTCTAGCCAGACGCTCAAATTTTCAACTGAATATCTACATCCAAGGGAAGTTGTAGTCACACATCCAGATACCATACCGGATTTGCACGTCGTGTAGATATATACAGTTTTTCCACTGGGGCTGGTGCCAGAACTGGAACAGGTGCTTGGCCAAGACTGGCACTCATTCAGAACTGGCTCACGTTTCCACTGGCAGGGAGCAGAATCATCTACCTCACGATCCTGTGACCAGAATCGTTTCTTATCTCTTGCTGAAGAAGAGCATTGATCTCTTCTGCTGACCACTGATGAACTGACATATTTAATTGTTGTTGTTAATGTCGTTAATTTACCTGAGCTCCGACAGTTTTTAAATATGGCTTGTTCGAGATGCACCGGCGCTGCGCAAACCAAACGGTGTATGACATCAAAGTACCGCAAGAGCAATTCAAAAGCATAAAGAGTCGTCTGCTCTCCAATTGCTCTCGCAGTACTTTCATTTCATATGCAGATCAGACTGTGCAGCACTGATGCATCTTAAACAACCCTATTGGCTCCTTTAAAACTGGGTCTGAAGTGGAAGCTCCGCCTACTGACGTCATAGGTTCCCTTGTTTGAGACCAGCAAGGTTTCGGGGCCGGTTCGGAACCAGGATCTGGGTACTGGCACAGGATTTTTTTTAGTGGAAAAGTGCAGCCCGGTTCCCAATTGGGCTCCGGCTCCGGCACCAGCCCCGGTGGAAAAGTGGTAATAATTATATGGTCCTGGACCAACCAACGCAATATAGACATGATCTGCACATCAGGCAGACGTCTCATGTTTGTTGTTATTATTTTATTATTTTACATTATTTATTATTTATCTTGTTTGGACTTTCATTGTAAACATACTCCCCCTGAATATATCAATATATCTATATGTTTTTTATGTTCTTTGTGCTCAACAGAAATTTTGTAATAATAATTTGTAATAAAAGAAAAGAAAAGAAGAAAAATAAAAATTTGTGTTTGGGAACTGTTCTATGACGTCATCAAAGCACGTCCTGAGCGACGGAAGTGCCTATTATTTGGTCACCATAATTTGGTTAAATCGACTTATATAACAGAATATAGTTTTTTTTATTGGTTTTTATTTATTTATTTTGTTTTAATTTCTAGTTTGTTTATTTGTTTTGATTTGTTTTTATGGTTTATTTAGTCACTACAAGCAAAATCCTGATCCATACTTCATTCCAGTCGGTGGCGGTAATGCACCAGTCAGTTAGGTTGCCAACCGCCAATAAACACCAAAGAAGAAGAAGAAGGAGGATAAAGTACCTATAGCAGCGTGTGTATATCATCTCAGAAGCGGGAACTGGTTTTATGGGAATAATCAAATATTTCTACGGCAGTTAGTGAGTTTAGTTGATTAAGATATTTTGATAGATCATTGTATTTAATGTAGAGGCTGCCCGGGCCTATAATTTAATTGTATTTGCTGAAGGCTACGAAAACCCGATTTCACGGTTTGTGGTTGTGTGCATGTAACGTTAAACGTGGAGTAGAATTTAATATTTCACTTCATAATCTTACTAACAGATTGATTTTGGACACTTTAAGTGTAGTAGCGGTTTGTTTGTTTGTTTTTATTTAATTTAAAAGGGACAATACACATTTAACATGAGTAAACAAGTCTACTATGTAAATGTGCCAGATTTAGTCATTCAGGCTAATTTTCATCTGCTTCTTGTTAATATGATCAATAAATCCATTTGAATCAGTGTAGGTATTGTAGTTGTTACGTGTTAATGTTATTTTGACTGTGACGATGTGATCTGATTCATTCTTGTTTGATCAGCTCTTAACAGATTGAAATGAGTTTATTCGGGACGAACACGGGCTTTGGGTCCGGAGGAACAGGTGTATTTGGCACTACCACCACAGACAGCCATAATCCAATGAAGGTATATACAGGAATATAATATACCTACAAATACGATTTTGTTCATGTTAATTCATTTGAGGCGTCGTTGATTACAGGATGTTGAAGTAACATCGCCACCAGATGACAGCATAAGCTGCTTGGCATTCAGTCCTCCTACAATGCCTGGAAACTTTCTCATCGGAGGCTCGTGGGCCAATGACGTAAGCCGTTGACATGGCCATTTCTCTATCCTTATATATATATTATATATATAATATATATAATATATAATAATATATATATATATTATATATTAGCGTTCCTGTTCTTTCGGTCACGACGATATTTGTTTCAACCTTAACTGTAACTTGAAATATGTTATTGCCTCTCATTTATAGTTGATGAAATATCTCTTAAAGATGTGTTAAAATAACCTTTCTGTCAGTTTGTAACGGATATATTTGCATGTATTGCATATACTCAGGTGCGGTGCTGGGAGGTTCAAGATAATGGTCAGACTGTCCCTAAAGCCCAGCAGATGCACACAGGCCCAGTGCTGGATGTGTGCTGGAGTGATGTAAGATCATTTACACATTATAAATATTAGTGTTCTATAGGGCTGTGCAAATAATCGAATGCGATTTTCATGTGCATCTCGTCAGTAAAAGCCGGTTCTGTTATTAGTAGTAAATCTCCATCACGTGCTTTCAGTTGGAGCGGCATTTAATACACAGAGCCGTAGTTCACTGACAAGCTACGCAAAATCGTGTTCATAATCGGCAATGAATCGCCTGCGATTTTGAACGGAATATTGTGTAGCTTGTCAGTGAACTACGGCTCTGTGTAGTAAATGTCGCTCCATCTTAAAGCACGTGCTGGAGATTTACTACTAATCACAGAACCGGCTTTACTGACGAGATGCGCATGAACATCGCATTCGATTTTTTTGCACAGCCCTAGTTGATATTTAAAGACTTCAGCCAACCATCATCTTTTAACATAGTCTGTTTTAATGAAAATAAATGTATTTGTCTCAGAATCGCAATCACTGGACACAATTTAGCAAATCCTCAAATTGGTCTTGTGCACAACCACAGATTGAAAAAAAAAAAAAACCTTCTAATGCTGGTTGCTAGGGTTAGGCATTACATTTGTGCAGAGTAAAAGCATCTATACCGGCTCTGATGCTTGGCTGTTATGCCTGTTTATGCTTGTTTATTGCTGTTGTTTTATCAGAGATGACATGAAGAGTTTAACGCTAAAGATCCAAGAGGTCCGGTTTCTATATTTCCTTCCCAGTGGAGGTCCCTGGACAATACCTTTTTTTGAAAGTGGTTAGCTATAAATTTCCATCAGGCCGCAAGTATTCGTTGTAAAAAACAAAGAAATGCCTAAACAGTCACCATTGATCATGCCAGTTTTGTCCCCTGCCATTATTTTAGGGGGGCGGTATTAACATCTGCCGTCTCACTAATTGAGGAGCTACATCATGAATAGTGTCTCCAGAACTGCTCTGAGAGTCACTTCATGAGAATTTATTCGTTTATCTGAGTAAAACTATCCTCATGTTCCTACACCACAGAAATGTAACGGTAGTTACGCAACCCTCAAAATACGTCGTTTAACTGAGGGCAGTGTCAAATATATACACTATTGTTCAGTAGAATGTACATAATGGGCTGCTACTACTACTACCAAATTTATTTAAACCTTATTTTTAAGGAATAATCATAAAATATTTCTTCAATGTCTTAATTGTAATATTAAATTACCTTTATTTTCCAAAAAGTAAATTTGTTAATTCATTACTAAAATAGACTAAGTATGTGTTTTAATGCCTTACACAAAAGGTAAATATACAACACAGATTTTGAGGAAAAAAATCATAAGGCTATGTAAGCTGAAACTTGTTTTATGCGTTCAAATGAGACATCTAAAACAGAATTTGCTTACAATACAACATAACTGGACAAATAACACATTTTCATAGGTCCCTAAAATTAATATTGTTATACTTTTAATAAAAGTGTGGTTAAATGTGGTTTTAAGTTTTAGCCGTACAACCTAGGGGGAAACAGCTGTTCATCAACGATGAGGATATTGGGCGCGCAAAGCAGGGGTGTCTTAGAATTTTTCTACCAAAAAATCTTTTAGTTGAGCCCAATTGGTATGAATACAAAAGTTAACATCAGATGTTTTAAGCGCGATTATTTTCTACATTTTAGATACTTTTTTATTGGGGGCCCAGAAAACGGCCGTATGATGAGAAAGCTACTGATGGGGTTCGTGTTTCCTCTTGAAGTCTGACATTTTAACCATTTCAAACACCTTCATCATGAAGTTACTAGTAATTTCAAGTTTTTGTTGTCTTTCATTGCCCATCTACAATATTTTAGAATTGTTTATTATGAAAGATATTTTATAACCATGCTGCTTAATTAACATGTGATGCATCAAAAGTCCCAAACTGGTTTATTGAAAGGTAAGAGTCATATGTGGTTATGGGTAAACGTCACACCTCTGTTTTTCAGTTTGCACTGGCTACCAGTAGCTGTTCGCATAAAATTTTTAATGTTTGCCTACAAAACCACCACTCTGGGCTCTGCACCCCTTTACCTAAATTCATTACTTCAACCTTATGTACCCTCTAGAAACTTGCATTCTGCAAGTGAACAACGCATTATTGTACCATCCCAAAGAGGCACAAAATCACTTTCACATACTTTTAAATTAAATGTTCCCTCCTGGTGAATGACCTGCCCAACTCAATCCGAGCAGCTCAGTCTTTATCCATCTTCAAGAAACGACTAAACACATTTGTTCCACCTTTATTTGACCCTCTAACGCTAACACTCTCTATTCTAATTCTATTCTTTAAAAAAAAACTTGACCCTTTTAGACTGCACCCTATTCATTTACTAACTGCTTGTTTTCTTTAAAAAAAACTAGCTTTTCTAATCTTTTTTTATTCTATCTTTTTTTTCTTTTTATTTATTATACAATTAACAAAAGCAAAAAACTCCTCTAACACTAGCTTACTCTAATCTTTTTCTATTCTATCTGTTTTATTTTTATTTATTATATAATAACAAAACCTTGCCACGTGTAACTGCGTTGAGCTACTGAGCTTGTTTTAGCACTGCATATCATTGCTCTTTTGTTAGTTTTGACTGCTTTTATTGTCCTCATTTGTAAGTCGCTTTGGATAAAAATAAGAGCGTCTGCTAAATGTAATTGTATTTGCTGCATTTTCTTTTCTGCAGTGCTTTAGCAAAAGTATTAATCTATTTTGCTACTCTCTGGGTTTCTGCCACTGTTACAATAACCGCATCATCTGTAGCTCTTGTAGCACTTGGAGGGCTCGAAGTGTGTTTGGCTCTAGATACAAGTATTGGTGTATATAGCACCAAAAGGCCATTACAATAAACAACCTTGAGACTTTGGTGCCTACTGTTCTGTTGTTTTGCCGTTCTGCTCACTTTAAACAGTAAAATAGTGCTATCATTGTCATTGTTTTGCGGTCCGGTTGGAACCAAGCTGGTCTGCTGTTTGAGGACCCCTGCTCTACACTGTTGCTGAAAAACTCGGATACATGAGTTATTGTAACAGGATTGTGATTTACACAGTGTGTGAAATATATACAGTGGTGTGTGAACAAGTTTTTTGCCCGCCTTCCTTATCATTCTTAATTTTTTTTTGGCATGTTTTTCACGACTCTTTAATGTGTTCATCTCATCCAACAAATTTTAGAATAATCTATTAACAGATACACAAATGGCAGTTTTTAAATGACGGTTTTATTATTAAGGGAAAACTCAATCCAAAACTACATGTGCCCTGTGTGAAAAGTATGTTTGCCCCCCCTAAACCTAATAACTAGGAGTATGTAAAATGGCCACCCTTTGCAGCAACAGCTGCAATCAAGCGTTTGTGATAACTTTCAATGAGTCTGTTACAGTGCTGTGGATGAATTTTGGTCCACTCATCTATGCAGTATTGTTGTAATTCAGCCACATTGGAGTGGTTTTCGAGCATGAACCGCCTTTTTCATGCCACAGCATCTCAATAGGATTCTGGTCAGGACTTTGACTAGGCCACTCCTAAGTCTTCATTTTGTTTTTCTTCAGCCATTCAGAGGTGGACTTTCTGTTTTGGATTATTGTCCTGCTGCAGAACCCAAGTTCACATCACCTTGAGGTCACGAACAGATAGCCGGACATTCTCCTTCAGGATTTTTTTTTGGTAAACCAGCAAGAATTTCTGGTCTCATTATTATCACAAGCAAGTCTTCCAAAATAGTCTGAAGAGAGACATCAAAACAAGAGAACCCCAGACAACAATCCACACTCCGCCCCAGCCATAGTTTTACTTGTTGTATGATGTTTTCTTTTTCGGAATGCCGTGTACTTTTACGCCAACGTAATGGGAACACACACCTTCCAAAACGTGTTCTACTTTTGGCTCGTCCAGTCCACAAGTATTTTCCCCAAACTTCTTGGTATCATCAAGATGTTTGTCTGCAAAACTGAGAGCGATCCTTTTTCTTTTTTGCTCAGCCACAGTTTCGTCTTGTGAAGCTCTGCCAGCAGACCATTTTTGCCAGTCTCTTGTCTTCTGGTGGAGTTCACTGCCTGACCTTCACTGGGGCAAGTGAGGGCACTGCAGTTCTTTGTCTGTTGTTGTCTTGGTCTTTTGGACGCTCTGATGACGTCGTCACTGTTGCGCTTGGGGTAATTTTTGGTCGCCGGCCCGTCCTGGAAGGATCTCTCCACTGTGTCCATGTATTTTTGCCAATTTGATGATATATGGCTCCTCACTACAGTTGCCTGCCACGCCCGAAATCTTTTAGACATGGGCTTTATATAAAACCGTTTCCAGCCTGTAATCTCAATTTACTTTTCTTTTTCATTTGTTTTCTGAATTCTCTTTGGATCTCGGCATGAGTCTACTTTTGAGAATCATTGCGGTCCTACTTCAGCTTTGTCAGGCAGGGTTCCCTATTTAACAGAGTTATCTTGAATTGCAAACAGGTTGGTGCAGTATACCAGGCCCTGGTGGGCTAGAAAATCGAACTCAGTCGGTGATAAACCCCAGTTTTAACAGGTGGGCAAAGCCCTCTTCACACATGGCCATGTAGTTTTGGATTTAGTTTTTCCTTAATAAAAACCTTCATTTAAAAACTGCATTTTGTTTACTTGTGTTATCTTTATCTAATGTTTAAATTTGTTTGATGATCAGAAACATTAAGTGTGACAAACATGCAAAAAATAAGAAACCAGGAAGGGGGCCAACACTTTTTCACAACACTGTGTGCAAGTAGGTATTCTGGTAAGAATTTTTGTTCTACACTAGGGCTGTCAAAATTTATTTCGAATATTCGTCGAATAAAAAAAAAAATCCACATTCGATTTTAGGTCCACGTCAGCCGTCAGGAAGCCTTATCAGTGGCGCACGAAATGCAAAGACGATGTAGGCTAAGTGTCATTGTATTTTAATGCTTTTGTTAGCCAATCCAGTTGAACCCACTAGATGCGGCGCTGCTACATTGTTCATTCAATATATAGCGGAAAACGAGAGCATCAGTGTGGCGAATATGTTTACGGCGAAACTGAAACCAAGCCGTTCACACAGAACGCATATTTATCACGTTTTCACAGGGCATCTATCAGCGTTGCACTCGCGTCTCGCACAAGAGACGGGGCTGTTCAGAAATCCCTTTAAAATTAATGTAATTTCAACTTTTAAAAAACATGTCTCAAACTTTATGGCGGGGTTTTTCCCCATCCATCTCACTGCATCTCATGTTTTTAAATGAACAAAGTTGCCTACTTTTGTGATTGGTTTTCGGTTCTTTGTATTAAACTATACATACATGCATGGTGCTGTTTTTTTTCTAATTGTTTAAGCAACTTTATTAATTATATATGGTTTATAAACATTATTTTAAACATTATGCACTTTTTTTTTTCAAAAAGTTATTTTATTACACTATTGAAGAAACGTGCATAATATTTTGTGGCCTCAGGAGAGAAGCCAAAAGCTTTTTTCCCCCCTAACTGACATTATGCCTTTTAAATTCGAATATAATTAGAATTTTGATTATATTTAAGTGAAAAATTCGAATGTAGTTTTTCAGTCATTTACACAGCCCTAACACAAACAGTAGTAGAACCGAATATCCCTATGTTCTATATTCTTTTTGAATGGCTACTACTTCCTGACTGGAGGCATCTTACCTGATTTTGCTTATTTTGTTAACAGGATGGCAGTAAAGTCTTTACAGCCTCCTGTGACAAAACTGCCAAGATGTGGGATCTGAGAAAAAAAAAAAAAAAAAAAAAAAAAAAAAGAAAAAAAGAAAACAGGAACACGCTCAGACTCATTCAGATAGCACAAGTAAGCAGTTAATTTGTGTTCCTAATATATTCTTATGCTCATACTTTTAGTATATGCATTTTAGTTGTGTTGGTTTACAGTATGGTTAACAGGTCCTACAATATTTTCCGTTGAGCAGCATGAAGGCCCGATCAGGACAATTCACTGGATTAAAGCACCAAACTACAGCTGTGTTATGACTGGCAGCTGGGACAAAACACTCAAGGTGCTGGAACCCATCTTCACAACCCTTAGGGCTGCACATAAAATAATGACAAAATATTTATTTGACCAAATATTGCAGCCTTGGTCTAGAATAGGTTAACAACTGTTTCTCTGCCTCTCATTTTTGACAGTTTTGGGATACACGTTCTCCAAATCCAATGATGTCCCTGCAGATGCCAGAGAGGTGTTTTTGTGCAGATGTGGTAAGAGTCTGCATCAGAGTGTGATTTGAATAGAATTTGTTGTAGTATCAGTTTAGACAGCTCTTGTACGTCTCACTCTTACAGCGTAATTGATCGCTGGTGTTAATTGTGTGTAAATTAGCAAAGTGAGCATCTGAGCCCTAACATTGTCTTAGTGTAGTACATGGTACATAAAACTTCTGCTGAAATTATATTCTGAAAGCATTTTATGGATGTCTTGTTGTTCGTTTATAGGTATATCCTATGGCTGTTGTAGCCACTGCAGAACGTGGTCTTATTGTTTACCAGTTGGAAAATCAGCCTTCAGAGTTTCGACGTATAGAGTCACCTCTGAAGCATCAGGTCAGTGTTGGTTCATTTTCCAAATACTCAATTTTTGAAGTAATTAGATGGCAATTTAAAGTCTTAAAGTAGTAGTTTACTTCTGTCATCATTTACTCGCCCTCCACTTGCTCCAAACCTGTATGACTTTCTTTCTTCTGTTGAACATAAAATAAGATTTTTTTTGAAAAATGTTGGTATCCAAACAGTTGATGATCACCATTACCATGATTTTTCAAAATATCACAAAAGATTGTGTTCAACAGAAGTAAGAAACTCATACAGGTTTGGAACATGTGGAGGGTGAGTAAATGATGACCGAATTTTCATTCTTGGGTGAACTATCCCTTTAAAAACAAAAATCTGAGAAAGATGATAAATATTGGGTTTTTGAATTAGCATTTTACATAAAATATGGTATTAAAGTGTTTTATTACGGTATCACACACATTAGAAGGGGGAGGGGTAGGGGGGGGGGGGGGGCGAGTAATGGCCCCTTTTTTATTATTTTGTGTATTGTCACAACGTTTATGTAGTAACACTTTACAATAAGGTAATTTATTAACATTAAAGTAATAATGAATAATACTTCTGAAGAATTTATTAATCGTAGATAATCTCGATTACAACATTTACTTATACATTATTAAAATCAAAAGTTTTTATCTATTAATGATATTTAATGGACCTGAAATAACATGAACTAACAATGAACAGCTGTATTTTTATTAACTAACATTAACAAAGATTAATAAATACGGTAACAAATGTATAGCTCATGGTTAGTTCATGTTAGTTTCTTCATTAAATTTATTAAAATGAAACTTATTGTAAAGTGTTACCGTTTAGATGCAATAAAAACTGAGAAGACTATTCATTGATTGGGTCATAAGCCATACTTTATATATACATACAGTATATTAGGCCTGGGTGATAAAACTGTATCGATATTTTTCGACGGTACACCATCATCGATAACGATAGAAAAAATGTTAGATATAATGCACGATATTTACGCGTTCATTTAAGTCACGTGTTATGATTTAACAGCAACAGCCAACAGACACTCAAACACGTGCGAAATGATGCCCTGCCTGCGAGTAGGTGACTGACATAAAAAAAAGGAATATTAGTCAAATCTTATAAAGTATTCTAATTTGTTGAGATAGGGAATTGGTGGGGTTTGTGTTAAATGTGAGCCAAAATCATCACAATTAAAAGAACCAAAGACTTAAACTACTTCAGTCTGTGTGCATTGAATTTATTTAATACACGAGTTTCACAATTTGAGTTGAATTACTGAAATAAATGAACTTTTCCATGACATTCTATTTTATTGAGATGCACCTGTGTGTTGTCTGTGTGTGTATGTGTGTGTGTGTGTATGTATATCTAGAATATATATTCTATAGGGGATTACTCCATGACCAGTGAAGGAATGCTTAATTTTACCAGTGATTATAATATATATTTATTAGATAAAATTGATTAAATAGAAGAACTATGCACAAAACTTTAAATCCTGAAAGCTATATTTTTATTTTAAGTCTGTCATTTAGTAATCGTTCTTTTTGTAGTCAAACTATTGACATTTTTTTAATGGAGTGTCTCATTTCATTGATTTTTGGCAAGCCAGAAATTCTTTAAGCAAAGGCAAATTTAAAATTGATATATTTGTTTTTGTCTGTTATACACTACTTAAACAAATTACGATTAATTCAGTATTTATCATTATTGTGAATAGATTAATAGGTAACACAAACATAAAAAAATATCACTTTTAAATAGTTTTGTATGAATTGGCAAGAATATTAAGTGATTTTCTCATTGAAAATGAGTAAATCATTACTCACCTGCACTGAACATTTAGTTTGCTAACATCTGCGTTGTTGCCCAACCCTGTTTTTTTTGTGTTGATACGTAGCCCATTTTCACCATTATTAAAATTTTTCTTCTCTGCAGATATTGTTGTTGACCATTGAGGTGTATTTTAACTTGTGTTTTGTTTAACAGCACCGCTGTGTGGCTATCTTTAAGGACAAGCAGAGTAAACCTACTGGTTTTGCACTGGGCAGTATCGAGGGACGAGTTGCCATTCATTACATAAACCCACCTAACCCGTGAGTCTGTATCTGATCTCCTTTTCAATTCACAAATAATTCCTGGCTGGTTTAGAAATGTAACCGCTAACACAGTACACTAAAAAAAGTTTAATTAACTTAAATTAAGGAAAACTTTTCCACGACAATTAGTTTAGGTCTGTACAGCTATGGTTGTTAGCATGTTAAACACATTCAGTATCACATTCAGTAAAGAGAGTCAACATTTCAACATTTACTCTCCTGTAAAGTATAATGGGAACTACAGATCTACTACCCAGTTATTTCAACAAAAATTATTAATGTATTCTAGGGTTGTGACAGTGAGGAAATATAATACCGGTATCTCTGGGGGTGGTGTTCATTGGGGTTTTCCTCCTTTCCCTCGCTGTGCGCATTTTACTTGCACTTTCAAATTACGGACAATTCGGCATCAATTACTTGAATGGACTACAGATATGTACAGTGGGTACGGAAAGTATTCAGACCCGCTTAAATTTTTCACTCTTTGTTATATTGCAGCAATTTGCTAAAATCATTTAAGTTAATTTTTTTTTCCCTCATTAATGTACGCACAGCACCCCCTATTGACAGAAAAACCCAGAATTGTTTGACATGTTTTGCAGAGTTATTAAAAAAGAAAACTGAATAATCACATGTCCTAATGTATTCAAGACCCTTTGCTCAGTAGTTTAGTAGAAGCACCCTTTTGATTCTAATACAGCCATTGAGTCCTTTTTGGGAAAGTGGCAACAAGTTTTTCACAACCTGGAGTTTGTGGGGATCCTCTGCCATTCCGTCCTTGGCAGATCCTCATCCGTTTGCAGGTTGGATGGTAAACGTTGGTGGACAGCCATTTTTTAGGTCTCTCCAGAGATGCTCAATTTGTTTTTAAGTCAGGGCTCTGGCTGGGCCACTCTAGGACATTCACAGAGTTGTCCCGTAGCCACTACTTTATCTTGGCTGTGTGTTTAGGGTTATTGTCCTGTTGGAAGGTGATCCTTCTGCCCAGTCTGAGGTTCTGAACACTCTGGAGAAGGTTTTCGTCCAGGGATATCCCTGTACTTGGCCGCATTCATCTTCCCTCGATTGCAACCAGTCGTCCTAACCCTGCAGCTGAAAAACACCCCCACAACATGATGCTGCCACCACCATGCTTCACTGTTGGACTTGGTATTGGATGGTGATGAGCAGTGCCTGGTTTTCTCTATACATACCGCTTAGAATTAAGGCCAAGTTACTTGGTCTCATCAGACCAGAGAATCTTTTTTTCTCACCATCTTGGAGTCCTTCAGGTTTTTTTTTAGCAAACTCCATGCGGGCTATCATGTGTCTTGCACTGAAGAGAAGCTTCCGTCGGGCCACTCTGCCACAAAACCCCCGACTGGTGGAGGGCTGCAGTGAATGGTTGACTTTCTACAACTTTCTCCAATCTCCCGACTGCATCTCTGGAGCTCAGCCACAGTGATCTTTTGGTTCTTCTTTACCTCTCTCACCAAGAATCTTCTCCCCCAATAGCTCAGTTTGGACGGCCAGCTCTAGGAAGGGTTCAGGTCGTCCCAAACGTCTTCCATTTAAGGATATGGAGGCCACTGTGCTCTTAGGAATTTTAAGTGCAGCAGAAATTTTTTTGTATCCTTGGCCAGACCTGTGCCTTGCCACTTGACATTCTGTCTCTGAGCTCTTCAGGCAGTCCTTTGACCTCATGATTCTCATTTGCTCTGACATGCACTGTGAGCTGTAAGGTCTTATTATAGACAGGTGTGTGGCTTTCCTAATCAAGTCCAATAAGTATAATCAAACACAACTGGACTCAAATGAAGGTGTAGAACCAGCTCAAGGATGATAAGAAGAAATGGACAGCACCTGAGTTAAAAATATGATGTCAACGCAAGGGTCTGATTACTTAGGACCATGTATATTCACGTTTTTCTTTTTTTAAATAAATCTGCAAAAATGTCAACAATTCTGTGTGTTTCTGTCAATATGGGGTGCTGTGTGTACATTAATGGGAAAAAATTACTTAATGATTTTAGCAAATAGCTGCAATATAACAAAGAGTGAAAAATTTAAGGGGGTCTGAATACTTTCCGTACCCACTGTATAGGTAGATTCCACATTTGACCACTCCAGACACGTCGACATGTCTGCCATCTTGGAAAAGTCTGTATAGCTGAGGTCAAAAATGTACATACACCTTGCAGGATCTGCAAAATGTTAATTATTTTACCAAAATATGAGGGATCATACAAAATGCATGTTAATTTTTTACATTTGAGTACTGACCTGAATAAGATATTTCACATAAAAGATGTTTACATATAGTACACAAGTGAAAATAATAGTGGAATTTATAAAAAAAAATAACCCTGTTCACCTAAGTTTACAAACGCTTGATTCTTAATACTGTGTACCTGGATGATCCACAGCTGTGTTTTTAGTTATTGTGGGGTTTGTGTGATGGGTTGTTCATCAGCTCCATGATACCTTCAGAGGAACACATGCATGTAAGAGTCAGGGGGTGAACACTTTTTGAATTTGAAGATCAGTTTAAATGTAGCTTATTTTGTTTTCTGGGAAACCTCTTCATTCTGTTCAAAAGTTTACACCTCTGTCTCGTAATGGGGCATTGTTTTTCCTTCCTGTACATCATGAGCGTTTGAACCTTTGTAATAGTTCATATGATCCCTCGTTGTCCTCAGTGTAAAAAGATGGATCTCAAAATCATTCAGTCATTGTTGGAAAGGGTTCAAAAAGTGCAGTTTAACTGTTCAGGACAAACAAGGAACTCATGAACAAACCATCAACACAAAAAAACAGTCGTGGATCATTCAGGAAATGACACACAGTATTGAGATTTAAGGGTATGTAAACTTTTGAACGGGGTCAATTATTTTGTCTTGTGGACTGTATGTAAACGTCTTTTATGTGAAATATCTTATTCAGGTCAGTACTAAATAAAAAATAAAATGTGTTTTGTATGATCCCTCATATTTTGATAAAAATTAATATTTTTCAGATTACATATTTTGCTTAGTTACAGCGGCCCATAGAAACAGCTGCTAATAGGGCTTCTAACTATACATATCTATGGAATGGACAACAACAAAACAGTTCAATGACAAACTCACTTATATTAAACATAGAACTTATTAACAAACTGAATAAAAATACACCATGCTATAGGCTAATAGGGTGTGGTCGATATGACCCAAAAAGTCTTATATCACATAATAATTTTATAATCAAATAAGATATAGACACATAAGTTCTTTTTTTTTCTTTTAAAAAGGTTTTTATTATATTAAAATCTTTGATACCATAGAATTTTCATAATCCTTGTTACCAATGTCAATATAAAATTAATTCAAGCTAAAAAGAGACAAAAAATAAAAACCTCAAGCTCACTGAAGATAAATAAACCGTCAGTGATGAAATAAGGATAAGAAACTAATTGCAAGCAATAGGACAAAAAACTACAATAAATAAGAAACACTACATACATTGTGTAAATTAATTCGTCTTCACGGTGTTAGTTATATTTATCTATCTATCTATAGATAGATAGATAGATAGATAGATTTAATTAACACATGTATTATGTATAGATTCTATTAGGCCTGGGCGATAAAATGGTATAGATATTTATCGACGGTACACCTTCTTCGATAACGATATAAAAATGTTTGATATAGTGCATGATATAGGCATGTGCTATGAGTGATGCAGACAGCACACACGAACACATGCTGAAATGAATGATGTGTCTGCCTGTGATGAGTAGATTGTGAATAAAGAATGAATATTATTCTAATTTAAAATAAACATTTGCATTTTAATGTTAGTTGTGCATCAGGGAGCGTCATCAGTGGCTTGCGAGATGCGGTGATGATGTAAGTGACGTTGTTGCATTTTAATGTTTTGTTAGTCTAGCCCACGAGACGCGCCGCTGCTGCGTTATTCACTCAAAATATTAGAAAAATATTGAAGCTCAATGCGGAGAAGATCTTGATTATGTTAAAACCGAAACCAAGCCACATTCACCCAGAACCCTATTCACCTTATTTGTGGCGGTTTATTCCTTTTTTACTGCGTATCATATGTTTTTAAATGCATTCTGTGTGAATGGCGCTTCGGCTCTTTGGATTAAGCAATGCATAAATACATGATTCTGTTTTGTTCATAATTGTTTATGCAATTTACGAATTATATTTGATTATATTGATTAATTTAGATGATATGCAGCGTTTTTGTATAGACGTTTTGGTCCTTGCTTTTGACAATTTAAATGCGCTTCTTTTTTGGATAGTGCTCGACGTGCGGCCCTCCTGTGCCTCTGCACAAAAAGGGTTTCTAAGACCTATTTATCTGCATTTAAGAATTAGATATTTGTTTATTGTTATTTGTGTGTTAGTCATTGTTAAACCAAAATATTTTGTGTCATAAATTGGGCTAATTAAAAAATACAGGGTGGTGTAAATTTAAGGTGTCCCTATGATCGCTGGTAAAAATAACTATTTTGGTGTAGTGACATGTTTATGCGGTTTAAGGTTAAAAAAAACCATTATTTTCCACATACTGTAACATTATTGTTTCTCCTCTATGCCCCTCCTTTCTGAAACGCGTCGATTTTTAACAAAGCTCATCGGTCTGAAAAGTGCGTTGTGCACAATCCAGTGCGTTGTGATTGGCCGAAATCCTCAAGCGTGAGACAGAAATTTAAGAGCCCGGGGCCCTTACCATATTGAGATGCCCTGTCCGGCCGGAGCGACGATTCAAAATCATTGAAACCCATTATAAACGAGGCATTTTTTGTATCCAGTGGGGACATAATTACTAATTTTATAATGACTTATACTGTCTTTTTTTACGCATTGCGTTGCATCGCGCCATGTAAACATAAAAACATGTCTGCATTTATGATCGGAGAAACAACAAACAAAAAGCCCTACTCTACACTGCCCAAAAAACTTTCTTTAAATAAAATATAAAATATAAAAACTCTTTAGATATAAAAGACGTACTTACAGTCTTTTAGTCAGAACAGCCTGCATTGTAGTCTTGCAGGATCAGGAAACAGTCCTCCATAAATGTGCTGCACACATCTGAATATTTATTTGGGTTGAAGTGTTCTGGAACAGTGTTGTAAATACAACTTAACCACTGATTTCTAGTCTTGTCCATTTTTGGAAGGCCAAACAAAGTAGTTTCGCTTTAACAACAAAACACAGCGTCACACACCCCGGCCTACCGCAGAGGCCGGGGGCTAGAGTGAGGAACGGGCGGGGGGCTAGAGTGAGCGGAGGCTGGGGGCTAGCGTGAGGAACGGTCGGAGGGTTAGAGTGAACGCGGCGGGCTTGAACTGCGCCGCTGGTTGCTTTCGACGGAGCGCGGAAGGACATGTTGACAACTGACCTCCGCTTCCCGTCCACGGGTGTACGCCGATCCGGCGCATCGACCGCGCAAAGGTTCGTATTTTTCCGTCAGCAAACCCCCACGGATCAGATCCGGCATGCGAAGCAGATATCGTCCCTTGGAGCCAACAAAGTAGTTCGCTTTACAACAAAGCACACAGCGCTATGACTGGAAACAACAAAACTTACAGCGAGAAGAAAGTTGCGCCTTTTTTCTTTGCGTGAACATTTTGGGCGGTGTTATGCAAATCTTCCACACAGTGATGTAGACATGTGGGAGCGTGTTAGAACAAGCCGTTTTAGGTAGTGTGGTTGACTCTTAACTTTTATAAAGAATATTTTTTTGGATTTGAGACTTTAGTCTTTGCACTTTACAGATCTTCTTTAGCACCAAGAGCTTGTAACACCCAAAGAGACAGGAAAAATTTAAATCGCATCATATGACCCCTTTTTAAACATTTTTTTTTTCTATTGCTTTTTGTTTTAAAAAAAGTTATAAAAAATGTCAATAATTATCGATACCGAACGATATGAAACATTATATCGTTGATACATTTTTTTTTTTAGCTATATCGCCCAGCCCTAGATTTTATATATAGGGGCGTTTCCTCCGAGGATGCAAGGGAGGCAGTGCCTCCTCAAAAAAAAAAAGTCATAGTACAGAAATAAAACAATGCAAATATTACAAAAACATTAAAGTGTATAAATCACAAATTTTTCTAAAGTAACACTGTCCAACAGCAACACCCGCAGGTAAAGTTACAGCGGAGGCTTGCCTCCCTTCGGCCCATAGACTTACAACAGAGACCCCTTAGCATGCCATGACTTTTCTGGAGGCTCATTGAAACAAATGGGGGAAAGTCACGTGAGAGGAGGCAATGCCTCAATCGCGCTATAATTGGATATGATCGGTTATATTGAAGTGTGATTGGTTCATTTATAAATCCCCGCCTCTGGTTTTTGTGGGCTCTTGGCCTGAAGAAGAAACTGATTGCGTTATTGACTAATTAATAAGTAAATGCTCTCCCGCTAGATACCACTACTTTGTTTCACGTCAAAATAAAACTTGAAATGGTCTGAAAACGTGATGACTGTGTCAGTTTTTAGTGAGCATTCAGCTTGATGAAATGAAAGATTTATCTTCGTGTCTGTGGCAGTGTTTAAATAGCTTTTATCATGATGACCCGAAAATAAGTTGACTATTAAAAATAACAGCTGAACATCAGTTCACAAATAAAACATATTGGTAACATTTTACAATAAGATGTCATTTAATGGAGTGAACTAACAATACATTTATTACAGTATTTATTAATTTTTGTTTACATTAGTTAATACAAATACAGTTGTTGATTGTTAGTTCACAGTGCAGAAACTAATGTTAACAAACACAACTTTTAAATTGAATAATGCATTAGTAAATGTTAAAATTAACACTAGCTAAGACTAATAAATGCTTTACAAGTATTTTTCATTATTAGTTCATGTTAACTAATGTAGTTAACTAATGTTAACTAATGAAAGCTTATTTTAAATTGTTTCCAAAATATTGTTCAAATTGTTACTGCCTTTTAGTTATTATTTTGGAATAAATATAAAATTGCATAAAGACAATATGAAATGTATAATTAGTATTAAAATATTAAATAAAATTAAAAATAATATTAATAAAATGCAAAATAGAATTATATTTGCTCTCTTTATTTTTAGGTGACAATTTATTTAACCAGGCAAATGTACACACCACACAACACATATATATATATATATATATAGATATATATATATATATATATAATATGATATATATAATATATATATATATTATATATCATTAAAGTTACAAAAGTGATTTAGTCAAGAGCAGTGAGAGATTTTCTCTCACTGTTGTTTGATTAATATGAATGGCAGACAGGACGAATATTGGACAGCTTCCCCTTTAAGACCGAAGTCCGGATCCAATATACTGTTACATATGCGTTTTCTTTTTCATCTGTTTACTTTCTCTTAAGACCTAAATTACTGTGTTTATGACTTGGGATACTTGCAAAGACGGGGATTATGACGCATATAAGTGTGTTTATGCAATCGTTCAAAGTCAATAAAGTGGCAAAAAATGCATGCTCCTCTCACACAGAAACAGAGACGGCGTACGCATATAGCTCTGTTGTTTGTGTTTAAACGGCTTAAAATCGGTTGTTTTAAACTGCAGTGCTTAAAAACGCATGTCCATGGTACAGATGTAGTCCCTCGTTTAGGAACGAGCTCCTCGTTTTGTCCTGGCTTGTCGTTCTCCACCTGGCTGGTTCTGTCTCCGCTTCACGCCCCGTTGTGGTGTGTAAGATTGCAGTCATCCAAATGATGAAAAAGTATTACCGTAAACAATGTATTTTGCGACACCACGAAATAAACGATCGAGCATAATATGAAACGATATACTTTTTATTTATATATATATATCGTCATATCGCACAGCCCTAAGGCCTAATATAAATAACTTACACAAAGTTTAATAATATATATATATATATATATATATACATACATACAGTGGGTATGGAAAGTATTCAGACACCCTTAAATTTTTCACTATTTGTTATTTTGCAGCCATTTGCTAAATTCATTTAAGTTTTTTTTTTTTCCTCAATGTACACACATCACCCCATATTGACAGAAAAAAACAGCATTGTTGACATTTTTGCAGATTTATTTAAAAAAGAAAAACTGAAATATCACATGGTCCTAAGTATTCAGACCCTTTTGCTCAGTATTTAGTAGAAGCACCTTTTGATCTAATACAGCCATGAGTCTTTTTTGGGAAAGATGCAGCAAGTTTTTCACACCTGGTTTTGGGGATCCTCTGCCATTCCTCCTTGCAGATCTCTCCAGTTCTGTCAGGTTGGATGGTAAATGTTGGGGGACAGCCATTTTTAGGTCTCTCCAGAGATGCTCAATTGGGTTTTAAGTCAGGGCTCTGGCTGGGCCATTCAAGAAGTTGTTGTCACAGAGTTGTTGTGAAGCCACTCTTTTGTTATTTTAGCTGTGTGCTTAGGGTATTTGTCTTGTTGGAAGGTAAACCTTCGGCTCAGTCTGAGGTCTTGAGCACTCTGGATAAGGTTTTCGTCCAGGATATCCTTGTGCTTGGCCGCATTCATCTTTCCCTCGGTTGCAACCAGTCGTCCTGTCCCTGCAACTGAAAACACCCCCACAGCATGATGCTGCCGCCACCATGCTTCATTGTTGGGACTGTATTGGACAGGTGATGGCAGTGCCTGGTTTTCTCCACACATACCGCTTAGAATTAAGGCCAAAAATTTCTATCTTGGTCTCATCCGACCAGAGAATCTTATTTCTCACCACCTTGGAGTCCTCCATGCGGGCTTTCATGTGGTCCTTGCACTGAGGAGGCTTCCGTCGGGCCACTCTGCCATAAAGCCCCGACTGGTGTAGGGCTGCAGTGATGGTTGACTTTCTCCAACTTTCTCCCATCTTTTTCCCCCCCCGAAAACTGCATCCTTTGGAGCTCAGCCACATACAGTGATCTTTGGTCGTTCGTTTACCCTCTCACCAAGGCTCTTCTCCCCGATAGCTCAGTTTGGCCGGACGTCCAGCTCTAGGAAGGGTTCTGGTCATTCCAAACGTCTTTCATTTAAGGATTATGGAAGCCACTGTGCTCTTAGGAACCTTAAGTGGAGCAGAATTTTTTTTGTAACCTTGGCTATATCTGTGCCTTGCCACAATTCTGTCTGTGAGCTCTTCGGGCAGTTCCTTTGACCTTATGATTCTCATTTTCTCTGACATGCACTGTGAGCTGTAATAGACAGGTGTCTTATATAGACAGGTGTGTGGCTTCCTAATCAAGTCCAATCAGTATAATCAAGCACAGCTGGGCTCAAATGAAGGTGTAGAACCATCTCAAGTTTGATCAGAAGAAATGGACAGCACCTGTGTTAAATATATGAGTGTCACAGCAAATTGTCTGAATACTTAGGACCATGTGATTTCAGTTTTTCTTTTTTAATAAATCTGCAAAAATGTCAAAAATTCTTTGTTTTTCTGTCAATATGGGGTGTTGTTTGTACATTAATGAGGAAAAAAATTAATTTGAATGATTTTAGCAAATGGCTGCAGTATTGTTAAGAGTGAAAATTTTAAGGGTGTCTGAATACTTTCCGTACCCACTGGTATAATATATATATATATATATAAATCAGCAACACTGTGGAACCAATAAGAAACTTCGATTGTTTGTTAGCGAAACGAATAAGAAAGTTTGGAGGCACGGCATACACCTTGATGTAAAAAATAAATTACACAAAGTTTAAATAAAGTAAAAATCAGCAAATGCTGTGGAATCAAATAAATAAGAAACAAATGTTTAAAAAAAAACTTCCAAAATCACTATAGATACACAGCAAAAGTCAACAGGCTTTTCAAAATCCGAAATATTTCCAAACAGGTGCTTTTGCATTTCGTTTCGAAACTAAATCTTCTGCCATCGTCTTGTCTTTGTCACCTCACTCTTCTTGTCAGTCAGCTCGACTCACTCTCCTCATTTGATAATTGAAATCTGATTCCTGCTGCTGATCTGTGATGCGACTGTCGTTCGGCACGCTGCATTGAGCAAAATGTAAAAATTGTTCAGTTTATAATTGTAGTGTGTGTTCTCTAACTGAACTAAATGATTTTTACTACTATAAAAAAAATCAAAAAGGCGGTGGCGCGGTGGGCAAGTGATGTAACCAGTGTTGCGGCTTAGCATCGGTAACACCGATTATCACAGCAAGCCTAATGTAGTCCCAACAAAAAATTGTTAACTTAAATGTTACAAATCTAAGTCCATTATGAAATGAAGTTGTGACAGAAATGTTCAAAAATTACTTCAACCCACTTTAACAATTAACTTGAACAAGCTGCTTTTTTTTTTTAGTGTGATATTGAATATGTATGCTATCTTTCCGTCTTGCTAATATTCATCTTTTAACCCAGAGCCAAGGACAATTTCACCTTTAAGTGCCACAGGTCCAATGGAACCAATACTGCCACACCCCAAGATATTTATGCTGTGAGTGTTCTAGGTTTTGTGTATTTTTGAAATGCAGTGAATTGCTTGGGCATTTAGTCTAGTCCGAGGTTATGAAAGACAATATTCAGTAAATAGTACTTGTATAATAAACAGAAACTGTAGACTTGCTGTGTGTTTCTCTGTTGTAGGTGAATGCCATCTCCTTTCACCCTGTCCATGGCACTCTGGCGACAGTAGGATCTGATGGGCGCTTCAGTTTCTGGGATAAAGATGCCCGCACTAAGCTGAAGACCTCCGAACAATTAGATCAACCAATAACGGCTTGTTGCTTCAATAACAATGGGAACATATTTGCCTATGCTTCCAGCTATGACTGGTCTAAGGTACAATCTAAAACAGAGCAGTCCATGGGTTGCCTGATTGACTAGTCAACTAATTATGACAGAAGCCCTGTTTATTATACTGGATTTAGCTCCAGCTGACGCCAATCAGACTCTTTCAGAGGGAGAGCTTACATAAGATGCATTCTTGTGTTCAAAAATAGCCAGACAGTGCAGCAAAATGAAACCAAATCCAGGGGTCTTGAACCATGTTGGTTCAAGTTGAACTTAGCACACTGTTATTTGCCAATGTTTTTATCGTTCAGCTGGGGGGAAAAAAATTCTGAAAGTGATTCAATGATATTGTTACTGTCATTTAAAATTGGAGTGTTTTGCCTTTGATTTGGTATAATGCTGGTTACTTAAAACTGACTGAAGTTCTTATGTTTTCATCCTTTTTTTTTTTTTATAAAGGTGTCATCGGATGCCCATTTGATATAAGTTGATATGATTCTTTATGGTCTTAATGAAAAGTCTATAACATCCTTGGTTAAAATTTTTTCCTTTTGTCCGGTCCAAATACCGTTTTTAGTCAGCATATTTCTAGGTCCATGTTTGCTTTAAATCTAATGACTTGCTCACTAACCGCCCCTTCTTCTGTGGGTTAAGACAGTACGGTTTACTTTAGCCGCCAAACTTGCTAACTAGCACATATTAGGAAAGGCTATTTGCAAAGATTCATCACACCCTTTACTCACTTCTTGTGTAGATGAAGCTCGATCACGAATGATTCGCGTGAACATAGACGCATTTAGGCAGATCAGGGATCAGCGCATTCCCTTCAAAACGAAAGTAACGTTAATCCTCTCAGCGGCTCAGATGTCGGGAGTAAATGACGACTGCTATGTTCATTATTACATCCAACAACAAAACACCTCAATTGCTTAATCGGAAGATGTTATTGTCTTCCCCTGCACTGGTGTCGACACAATGGCGGGCCTAAGGTAAGACACCAGTCCAGTCTGTGCTGAAGAGCTACTGTCAATCAACTATCATGGGAGGGGCCTATGCAGAACTACGTCATTCTGACAGGAACCTCAGAACAGCCTGATTTGAGAAGGGGGATTTTAAATAGGGATTTTAAAAAAGGCACTGGGTAGATTTTTATCATTATAGGATGGATTTTTACACACATTTATGTTCAAATAACAACAAAAGTGAATTTGGCATCCGATGACCCATTTAATGAACTGACAATCAGTGTGATCTCTGCTCACTTTTATTTCTTCTGCTTTGTGTCACAGGGACATGAATATTACAATCCCCAGAAAAAGAATTACATCTTCTTGAGGAATGCGGCTGAGGAACTGAAGCCTCGGAACAAGAAATGGTGAGAGCAGGATATCCATTACCATGGAGAAGGTGTCTTTCACCGGGCAGGGCAGGTGTGCTGCCTGACTTGCACTGGCTTTCCTTTCTGTGCAGTTGTGATGCTTTCTGAGTCCTCCTTTGGTATCTCATGATGCATTAATATGTTGCTCTTAGCTCACAGGGATGAATTCTGAAGAAACCGCATCTTTTCTAAAATGGTATATAGAAATGAGGTTCTACTTCAGTTTGATTTTTAAATGTTCAGGATTGGAGAGGATTGACCATTGATTGACTATAATGGTGAACTATTTTTTTTTTTATATTACTGGAAAGCAGTTATATAAATCAAAGCCATATGAAAAGTCAGCCTTCAAAAAGTAACTACGCGCAAGGAATTAATATTTTGTTTTGCAGTGCTTTAGTAATATACAGTTCAATTCTTGAATCTTCTGAGGCCTGATGTATAATCATTGTGTGTGCACAAAATAGGATTTGAAAACTACATACAGCATTTCCCATACAACTATCGGGTTTAAAAAGAACTTGCACACTGACCGCACACACTCTGAACTGTGTGCATTGACTCTCTAACTGGTATGTAAGCTAATAGGTGACTCCATTAGTCAAGTAATGAACTGAAGAGAATGATTCAGTTCTCCACTTTTAATTTAATGCTCGACATTTTGCAAAGAGTCTCAAATCTGATTTAATCTAGGATTGGGAACATTTTAATTTTATGTAAATAATTGAAAAGATATTACAAAAGCTACAAAATGGAAAGATTTCTAAAGGATAAATTACTTTTCTACTGGTGTTCTACAGGGAAGCATGCTTTTAATGATTTTGGTTGTCTTGGATGAAAATTCTGCTTAAATTGATCTAAATGACAAAGAAAAGATTTTAGCTTGATTAACGTTAGATAGCTTGGTAAGACAGAGTAAAGTGATAGACACTTCCTTACATATTTGGGAGTCAGACCATTGGTCTTTAGAAACATCTGCTGTTGGCTGTCTGGATTGATCTGATGACACTACAGCCACACAGATGTGGCGTTTTGCATTAGCATATGCAGCTCTGCGCAACACTATGCAGTGCAGTTATACAGAATATAAGCTTAAATACTGCTGAATTTTCAATATTTTAAGTCGGGTGCAAAGGAAGCAGTATTAGTTTTAGAATATAGTACTTTGGCCGGTGTTTTTTTTTTTTTTTTTTTTTTTTTTTTTTTTTTTTATTAAAATCCAACCGGTTGTTTCCAGCAAAGATATTGAACTATTTTTACTAATACAAGACAAAAGGGCTGATTTAAGAAAATGACACAGCCTGCATTTCTTTTCTTGTACTGATAAATTGATTAGTATCAGGTGTTTAATGACTGTGTGCATGGATATTATATGCTGACTGATCTATTTGTTTTAGATAAATCTCTTAATACAAGAGAATGACCTGTAAAACTTGAAACCATTGGAATTGGCCTGTCAGAGAATAAACATGTAATAAATGTTAAGAATTATGCTTCTCTTGACCATGTGTGCACTTTCGTTCATGGGGAAAACAAAAACAAATCTGAGTTGAAAAACAGAAGGCTGTATTGACTGACGCCTGCCTTCCTTGTCTTTAGATTCGTCAAGCTTCGCATCACATCTCGGAAGACCTGCGTTTGTGTGTAAATATGGGAGAGAGACCTCAGTTTGGCTAACGCCTGGACCAATGGCATGGCAATGCATAATTTTATGGACAAATCAGAAGGTGGCCAACTGCTCATAAGCATTAATGTGAGCAGTGGCTTTTGATATGAGTAAGGAAGCCATGGTTCAGTATTTCTGGTGTAACTGATGTAAAAAAAAAAATTCTTTCTTGAAGTTCGTTACTTGCAGCTCTTTTATTTCTTGATACTGCCTTACAAAGGAAATGCATTTTCACCTTTACATTTCTTTCTGCTTGGTGTATAATCAAATTGTGTAACCAATAATAAATCTGTCTCAAGCCTTCTCTGCATTTTGACATTGCGCTTGTCTTATTGTGTGTGTATATGTGTAGGTGTGTATATATAATATATATGCACATTGCTCTTAGAAACTACTATCATCGATGAAGCTTTGAATAAAGTGAAAAAGTGAAACCTTGAATAGTTTTGCATATTTTGTGTTGAAGCAGTTAACTTTTGTCAGTCACGTCAAGTAGTGCAACAAATGTGCGAAAAACATGCAGAGACAGAAAAAAGATCTATAAGTCTCCTAAAATAGATAATTTAACCTTTTTATGACATGGCAATGTTCAGGTTGTAAAATGTATTTATCAAAAACAACTAGTTTAGGTGTAAGGAAAATGTTTTTGCTTGAATGTTATAGTCTTACGCACCTCACCTATGATATTCCTATCAGCTGGGGGGGGGGGGGGAGGGGGCCACATACATGTGTTGAAAAAAAAAGTATTTAGTCAGCCACAATTGTGCAAGTTCTCCCACTTAAAAAGATTAGAGAGGCCTGTAATTTTCATCATAGAGTTTCATCATTTCAACTATGAGAGACAAAATGAGAAAATAAATCCAGAAAAATCACATTGTAGGATTTTTAAAAATTTATTTGCAAATTATGGTGGAAAATCAGTATTGGGTAATAACAAAATTTCATCTCAATACTTTGTTAAATACCCTTTGTTGGCAATGACATAGGTCAAACGTTTTCTGTAAGTCTTCACAAGGTTTTCACACACTGTTGCTGTTTTTTTGGCCCATTCCTCCATGCAGATCTCCTTTAGAGCAGTAATGTTTTGGGGCTGTCTCTGGGCAACACGGATTTTCAACTCCCTCCCAAGATTTTCTATGGGGTTGAGATCTGGAGACTGGCTAGGCCACTCCAGGACCTTGAAATGCTTCTTACGAAGCCACTCCTTCGTTGCCCGGGCGGTGTGTTTGGGATCATTGTCATTCTGAAAGACCCAGCCACGTTTCATCTTCAATGCCCTGCTGATGGAAGGAGGTTTTCACTCAAAATCTCACTATACATGGCCCCATTCATTCTTTCGTTTACACGGATCAGTCGTCCTGGCCCCTTTGAAGAAAAACAGCCCCAAAGCATGATGTTTCCACCCCATGCTTCACAGTAGGTATGGTGTATGGTGTTCTTTGGATGCAACTCAGCATTCTTTCTCCTCCAAACACGACAAGTTTAGTTTTTACCAAAAAGTTATATTTTGTTTTCATCTGACCATATGACATTCTCCCAATCCTCTTCTGGATCATCCAATTGCTCTCTAGCAAACTTCAGATGGGCTTGGACATGTACTGGCTTAAGCAGGGTGACATGTCTGGCACTGCAGGATTTGATTCCCTGGCGGCGCAGTGTGTTACTGACGGTAGTTTTTGTTACTTTGGTCCCAGCTCTCTGGAGGTCATTCACTAGGTCCCCCCCGTGTGGTTCTGGGATTTTTGCTCTCAGTTCTTGTGATCATTTTGACCCCACGGGGTGTGATCTTGCGTGGAGCCCCAGATCGAGTTAGATTATCAGTGGTCTTGTATGTCTTTTATTTTCTAATAATTGCTCCCACAGTTTATTTCTTCACACCAAGCTGCTTACCTCTTGCAGATTCAGTCTTCCCAGCCTGGAGCAGGTCTACAATTTTGTTTCTGGTGTCCTTTGACAGCTCTTTGGTCTTGGCCATGGTGGAGTTTGGAGTGTGACTGTTTGAGGTTGTGGACAGGTGTCTTTTATACTGATAACGAGTTCATACAGATGCCATTAATACAGGTAACGATTGGAGGACAGAGGAGCCTCTTAAAGAATAAGTTGCAGGTCTGTGAGAGCCAGAAGTCTTGCTTGTTTGTAGGTGACCAAATACTTATTTTACCGAGGAATTTTCCAATTAATTCTTTAAAATCCTACAATGTGATTTTCTGGATTTTCTGGATTTTTTTTTCTCATTTTGTCTCTCATAGTTGAGGTATACCTATGATAAAATTACAGGCCTCTCTCATCTTTTTAAGTGGGAGAACTTGCACAATTGGTGGCTGATTAAATACTTTTTTGCCCCACTGTATAAGAGTAAGTGTAGTTTTTTTTTTTTAAGTACTGTTGTTTTTTTTCCCCAAAACAACTTGAAACCAACATGAATACAAAAATTACATTTCTAAGAACTTGCACATGATTTTTAAAATAGATTTTCTATATATATTCTTTATATACATTATTTGTAACCCTTTTAACCTGGAAGTCGCTCACAAGGGCTCACTTGCCACTGGTGCATTTAGCGGGTTTTAGGACTAGTAAACTGATCAAAGTTTTTCAAATGTGTTCTTTCTGGGGATGGAGATTGATTCAAACATGATAATGGCTTGCCCCTCACATGACACACATATCAATGCAACCTTGTTTTAGCCAGGCCTCTGTCACTTTGTCTTTTCTAGCACCTTTAGCAAATGGTAGCCTATCAAGTGTCCCGGAACAAGGTTGTCACCACAGCTGGGGAACCTTGTGCAATGGGCAACCAGTATACAGTACTTGGGATGCTACGTAGTACATAAATTGCCTAAAAGTTATTTTGCTACTTTATGCTACAACTTAATGCACTGCTGATGGAACTGGTCTCTGGTCATTACACAAAATTAATCTTTACACCTATCTGATCACTAAAGACATTTTTGTACAAATAACCTTTCATACCCTGAGTTACATGAATGTGACCACATTTAAAGAAATAACAATCTGGTTCTTGCGAGAAAGTCTGCGAGTTGATTGTACAACACAACACTGATATCAAAAACATTGAGTAAAGATGTGGCTTTGTATTGAGTCTCTAGTTCAGGCGGTTGACTGGGGTTTTCGGAGAATGGCGTCGGCGTGGGGAGATATTTTAGATGGCGACAATGATCAAGACATGGATTTTCAGGAAGTAAGATACAATAAAAGGAAAAAGAAGAGCAGCATGGGTGATGGATCTGATTGTGAGCAAACAATAAAGTAAGAACTGAAGCTGATAAAGAGGTTGAAGAAAGAAAAATCAAAGTGATAATTACTTTTACTAAGCAGTCAGAACAACAAAACTCATCCTGTTAAACTGTCAAAAGCAATCGAGAAAGAGATAGGGATAGTGAAAGCTGTATCTTGTCTTAGCAATGGAAGAATAATTATTAAATGCAAGGATGAAAAACAAAAGCCAAAAATTCTGAAAATGAAAACCCTGGCAGGAGGAAGGATAGCATGCACAGAAATAGGCAATAAAGTTCGAGGGGTTATTTCAGGAGTACCACTTAATGTAAATATGGATGAAATTAAAGGGAGTCTGAGTGGAGGCACAGTGATCCCTGCTAGAAGATTGCAGATGTGGAAAGACAATAAAAGATGTGAAAGCATGAGCGTAATGATTCAGTTTGAAGGAAGTACTCTGCCGATGAGAGTGAAGCTAGGATTTGTAAGCTTCTTGGTACGAGACTTCATACCTCCACCTTTGAGATGTTTCAAATGCCAACGAATGGGACATACTGCAAATCTTTGTAAAGGGAAAATGCGTTGTGCAAAATGCAGGGGAGAACATGAATATGGCAAGTGTGAGGAGGGTGTAGAGATGAAATGCTGTAATTGTGGGGGAGGACATAGCGCAGCATATGCAGGATGCCCTGTACAACAAGTTTGTGAAGTACAAAAAATAAAAACTGTGCAAAATTTAACATATGCAGAAGCTAAGGTAAAAGCCAAAGGTATAGTTGAAACAAAGAGAACTAATATGCAAGGAATCAGGATGGAATCCTATACCCAGAAAGGAGTAAATCCTGAGAGGAATGAATCAGATCTACATATTATGATGAATAAAATGGACTTTGTGGCATTCATTTGTGCGGTGGTAAATGGCACTTCACAAGTCGAAAGGAAATCGGACAAGTTAAAGATTATCGTAGAATGTGATAAAAAATTTCTCAAGTTAACAGGAGTTACAGCAGAGGAGGTCCATGGGATTTTGAAAGCAAAGGAAGGAACTGCTGCTTTGGATACGACTCAGAGTAATAATACATAGTTGTATAATGTCTTTCCTACTACTACATTGGAATGCCAGGAGCTTAATAGCAAATGGGCAAGAATTTAAAAAACATATCACAGAAATGGAAAAGGCACCAGACACCATGTGTATTCAGGAGACATGGTTAAATAGCTCCTTGGATTTTAAGATCAATGGATATGTAGTAGAGAGGAAAGATAGAGAAACTGGAAGAGGTGGAGGGTGTGCAACATTTATTAAAGAAGGCATAGCATATAAGAGAATATGCAAAAGTAATAATGTAGAATGTGTAAGTATAGAAGTAATGGGAATACATGAAGAAATTAGAATTACAAATTGTTATAATCCATGCAAAGAAATAAGTAATACCGTATTAGAAGAAGTGATGGGTGATAAAATTATTATATGTGGGGATTTTAATGCACATAATGGTTTATGGGGTAGTAAAAATACAGACAATAATAGGATAGTTATAGAAGAATTTATAGAAGAGTACTTGCTTGTATGTTTGAATGATGGGAAACCAACAAGAATGGATATAATTAAAGGTGGCATGTCATGTTTAGATCTCACAATAACATCAGCTGTCTTAGCCGGTAAGTGTACTTGAAGTGTACATGAAGATCATTGGCCTGTAGTTTGTGAGATTCAGAGTGCAGTCCAAAGGCAAAACTTAAAAAAAAGAAAAAAAAAAAAAAAAAAAACAAAAAAAAAAAAAAAAGAAAAAAAAAAAAAAAAAAAAAAAAAAAAATAATCAGTGTGCAAGATGGGGATTTAAGCAGGCAAAATGGAAAGAATTGTATGTGTTGTGTGAAGAAAATTTAAAAAATATGAAGTTGGAAGGGAATATTGAAGAGAAATATAATAAGGTAGTAGGAGAAATAATTTCTGCAGCAAACCAATCTATACCGTTAATAAGAGGTAATGGAAAGAAAAAGAAAAGTGTACCGTGGTGGTCTGAAGAGTGCACAGTGGCAATTAGAGAGAGGAATAAGGCATTCCGGATTTTAAAAAGGTTAATAACTCAAGATACAGTTGTAGAATACCAGAAGAAAAGGGCAGCTGCAAGAAGGGTAATTAAAAGTGCAAAGAGAAAGGCTTGGCAGGAATTCTGTAACACAATTGGGAGAGAGACTGGAATGCATGTGGTATGGAGAATGATTAGGAAAATGAATGGTATTAATAATTATAAACAGATTCCTGTAATTGAAGAGGAAGGGAAAATAGCTAGAACGAATAAAGAAAAGACATAAGTCTTAGCCAAAACTTTTGTTGAAGTTCATAGTAATGAAAACTTGAATGATAAGTTCTTAAAAAGAAGACAAGAGTTAAGTAAAATATATGAGAATGTTCGTATGAAAAAACAAGGAGTTGATAGTAATATGGATTAGGATTTTTACTTCTTTTGAGTTAAAAATAGCTATTAACAATTCAAAGAATACAACGCCAGGGAGAGACATGATCAGTTACAGTATGTTAAAAAATTTAAGTTAAAGGAATACAAGAATCAATAAATGAAGTTGAAAGGTGGTCAGTAGATTGGGGGTTGAAGTTTTCAGTATCAAAGACTCAATGTATGGTTTTTACAAAGAAAAAGAAAAAGGAACAAATGACTGAAATGATATGAACAATTGTTAGAAATAGTGACAGAGTTCAAATCTTGGATTAATCTTTGATGAAAAATTAACTTGGAAGAGACATATTAAGAAAATTTAAAACAAATGCAAAGGAGTAATACATTGCTGAATAAATAAATTGACTTCAATAGCTAATATGAATGGGGAGCAAGGAAAAGTGCACTGTTACATGTATATCAAGCCTTAATACGGTCTAGTATAGACTATCGTTGTGCAGTGTATGGTGTTGCAGCAAAATCAGAATTAAAGAAACTGGACAACATACAGTCCAGAGCACTTAGAATCTGCTGTGGAGCAATAAGGTCAACCCCTCTAGATGCCATCAGGGTCGAAATGGGGGAGATGCCATTAGATTTAAGAAGAGAAATGCTTGCGATGATGTATTGGGTTAATTTACAGGGTAATAAGAATCATCGTACACGCACAATTTTAAATGATTGTTGGGAATATAAAAAGAATGGAGGGAATAGTTTTGGTTGGAAGTATGAACAGTGGGTCAAGGATTGTGGTCTGGAGAATGAAGAAATCTGTCCCAACATGCCATTAAATGGGGTATCGGTATGGAATATTCCTGAACCCATTGTTGAAATGAGATTGTTGGAGGCCCGGGAAAAAGCAGAAGAAAGATATACTAATAGTTATGAAATCAATGTTTTTATGAGAGAAAATTGTTATTCTTTTATACAGATCTATACAGATGGGTCTAAAGACCCAATCAAACAAAAATTGGGCATAGGAGTGTACATTCCAAGATTTAAGATGAAAATAAGTTTAAGGTTAAGTGACAAATTGTCTGTATATTCTACAGAATTAACTGCTATAATAGTAGGATTGCAGTGGGTAGAACAGATTAAGCCAAATAGGACTCCTACTGTAATTTGCTCAGATTCTTCATCGGCTCTTAAAAGTATATTGTCGACAAAAACTGATAGAGAAGACCTGCTAGTAGAAATTTATACATTACTGTACAGACTGAAAATAGAGGGTCACTCTTAAAAATAAAGGTGCTTCACGATGCCATAGAAGAACCTTTTTGTCTAAATGGTTCCATGAAGAACCTTTAACATCTGAAGAACCTTTCTGTTTCACAAAAGGTTCTTTGGGGCGAAAGAAGGTTCTTCAGATTATTAAAAGGTAAGAAAGAGATGTTTTTTTTAAAGAACCTTTGACTGAATGGTTAAAAATGGTTCTTCTATGGCATCGCGTGAAGAACCTTTTGAAGCACCTTTATTTTTAAGAGTGTATAGTCGTATACTTTTTTTGGGTACCGGCACATATTGGGATAGTAGGAAATGAAACAGCGGATAAGTTAGCAAAAGAAGCATTAAAGAAAAACTTGGTGGATGTTAAGGTACCTCTGGGAAGAAATTAGATAAAATCAGTAATTAATAGGGAAATAATAAGAATATGGCAACAAAGATGGGAAAATAGCAGCACAGGTGGTATTATAATATTGTAAAATCAGTAGGGAAAAAATAAGTTTTATGGAAGACACAGAAAGGAAGAAGTAATGATTTCTAGATTAAGGATGGGTCACACAGGACTAAATTCAACACTTGCATTAATGGGGAAGCATGAAAATGGTACGTGGGATGAATGTGATGTTTTTGAAACAGTAGAGTATGTGCTCTTTAAATGTTGTGAATATGAAGATCAGCGTAACAGTCTTTTTAGCAATATAAGGAACAGACCAGTGAGTGTCGTGGACCTTCTGGGAAAGGGTTTGAGTGAAAGTCAGATGTTTAAGGTGGTTTTAACATTTTTAGAGCTCACAGGATTAGACCACAGGATTTAGTGTTTGAGGATGAGGATCATGATGCTTCTGCCCATCTCGGAGGTCGAGGAGCACAGTGTGGAAGCTGGAGGAGCTGAACACGCGACGCCAGATGAAGCTTGGGCTCTGATCCTCTGGGGTGGGTGGGGCATTGCAATTATTATTATTTTTTCAGTACAGATTCATCACCCATGTGCGCAAGATATACAGTAGGTGGCGGTTAAACGGCCATTGCACAAAAAGAAGAAGAAGAAGAAGAAGAGTCCATGCTATCTGGTCCATGCGAACAAAAGGTGGCGGTACTGAACGTTGTAGGCTTGAGAACCGCCGTTAAATAAAAAGAAGAGGAAGAAGACAATCAGCGGTGGTGGTGCACACACTGTGGACAAGATGGTTGCCTCTATGTGGCGGATCACTGGGCCAGTGAATCGAGCTCTTATTAAAGCTGGATACGTACGTATTGCATGGCTTTGGAATTTTATACCGGCGTTAGGAATTTCAAACATTACATTTAAATACAAGAAGCAGTTACCAGTCGATCTCTGTAGTCACAGTGACTGCCGGGGTACTAGCTGATAGGTCAGATACACTAAAGGTTAGATGTCTTTCCCGGGTGTAAGTTTTGAGGATCAAGAGACGAGTTATAAACAGTTCTGTAAGCAAGTCACTGTGTAACTCTAGAAATTTAAATATTGCACTTATATGTTTCTTATTCATTATGTTAAGGTTAAGTTAACCTGAAATTTGATCTGACAAGGTCATGGAAATCTGACGTCAGTCACCCGGAGATATATAGATTATTTGTTCGCCTTGCTCTGTTACTGTTAAACTGTAGACATTAAGAGTATATCTTCGTACTGTTTGTGACATTTTCCTTTCGTTAATTTGAATCAAATGACTGAAACAGGTTATACTGAGTGCCGTGTCCTCCTCTATGTAGCAACAAAAACTACAATCAAAACAGCATTAAATTTGGTTTGACAAAGAACTAATTTCTTGACTGTTAATAAATCATTTTCATTTAAGAGTCAGTTACATACAAGCGTCCACAATAGAAAAAGGTAACTGGTTTTAAAAAAATCTAAATTATAATGTAGTACAAGTCAAATGTAATAAGATATTTTATCACACCTTAAATATGTTTATACATTTTATTCATTTTCAAAAAAGTCAAATGTATTTTTTCGTTATATATACAGTGGGTACGGAAAGTATTCAGACCCCCTTAAATTTTCCACTCTTTGTTATATTGCAGCCATTGGCTAAAATCATTTAAGTAAATTTTTTCCCCTCATTAATGTACACACAGCACCGAATGTACACACGGGCACCCCATATTGACAGAAAAACACAGAATTGTTGACATTTTTGCAGATTTATTAAAAAAGAAAAACTGAAATATCACATGGTCCTAAGTATTCAGACCCTTTGCTGTGACACTCATATATTTAACTCAGGTGCTGTCCATTTCTTCTGATCATCCTTGAGATGGTTCTACACCTTCATTTGAGTCCAGCTGTGTTTGATTATACTGATTGGACTTGATTAGGAAAGCCACACACCTGTCTATGTAAGACCTTACAGCTCACAGTGCATGTCAGAGCAAATTAGAATCATGAGGTCAAAGGAACTGCCTGAAGAGCTCAGAGACAGCATTGTGGCAAGGCACAGATCTGGCCAAGGCTACAAAAAAATTTCTGCTGCACTTAAGGTTCCTAAGAGCACAGTGCCTCCATAATCCTTAAAATGAAGACGTTTGGGACGACCAGAACCACTTCCTAGAGCTGGCCGTCTGCCAAACTACTATCGGTGGAGAAGAGCCTTGGTGATAGATAAAGAAGAACCTAAAAGAGCAACACTGTTTGCTGAGCTCCAGAGATTCAATCTGGAGATGGGATAAGTTGTGAAAGTCAACCATCAGCGTGCAGCCCTCCACCATCGTGGCTTTATGGCGAGTGTCCCGACGGAACCTCTCCTCAGTTGGCAATTACACATGACAGCCCGCATTGAGTTTGCTAAAAAAAAACACCTGAAGGACTCCAAGATGGTGATAAATAAGATTATCTGGTCTGATGAGAACAAGATAGAACTTTATGGCCTTAATTCTAAGCGGTATGTGTGGAGAAAACCAGGCACTATTCATCACCTGTCCAATACAGTCCCAACCAGTGAAGCATGGTGTGGCAGCATCCTGGCTGTGGGGGTGTTTTTCAGCTGCATGGACAGGACGACTGGTTGCAATCGAGGGAAAGATTAATGCGGCCAAGTACAGGGATATCCTGGTCGAAAACCTTCTCCAGAGTGCTCAGGACGCGTCATACTTGTCCGAATGTTTACCTTCCAACAAGACAATGACCTAAGCACACAGCTAAAATAACGAAGGAGTGTTTTCACAACAACTCTGTGACTGTTCTTGAGTGTCCCAGCCAGAGCCCTGACTTAAACCCTATTGAGCATCTCTGGAGAGACCTAAATATGGCTGTCCACCAACGTTTACCATCAATCCTGACAGAACTGGAGAGGATCTGCAAGGAGGAATGGCAGAGTATCCCCAAATACAGGTGTGAAAAACTTGTTGCATCTTTCCCAAAAAGACTCATGGCTGTATGAGATCAAAATGGTGCTTCTACTAAATACTGATCAAAGGGTCTGAATACTTAGGACCAAGTGATATTTCAGTTTTTCTTTTTTAATAAATCTTCAAAAATGTCAACAATTCTGTGTTTTTCTTTTAATATGGGGTGCTGTGTGTACATTAAATGAGGAAAAAAAATTAACTTAAATGATTTTAGCAAATTGCGCAATATAACAAAGAGTGAAAAATTTATGGGGGTCTGAATACTTTCCTACCCACTGTATATATATATATGTATGTGTGTGTGTATATATACTATTTCAAATGTTATCAATCATTAATTCATGACATTTAGTTTTGCACAACATGACATTTTACAACCTTAACTGTCTTTGTCTGGTCATAAAAATATAAAATGTAGTGGGTCAAAAATACATAAAGTCAATCTGTAGCAAGAGCTTTTTTCAGTCTGCTGTGTTCTGTTTTTCCTGGTTTTTGTGAATAAGGCAACAGTTACTGTGAACTTGGGATCTGGTCGTCTGATAGAGTAAATAATATATCCCATGTGTAACTAAAAGGAATGCCCTATGAATCTTTAGATTTTCTCACCAAGTTCTTGTTTCTTTCCAGGTTTGTTTTCACACATGTGCTTTAAAATATTATTTTCTCTCCCTTTCACTTCTAGTTTAGTTTAGTTTAATATAACTCTAATTCCTATTAGCAGTGTTTATTGCTGAAAAGCATTGCTATCACAGGAATATATAAAGTTTTTTAAATATTTGAAAACAGTTCGCATCACATCTATATTGTTATAATATTTTACAATATCTGCCGTATTTCGAAAACATTAAAAATATCTCTGGGTACTGGGCCAAATCAAACACTTTATTCAAATCTTGTCATATCAGTCAACCTCTTGTGTATATCATTGCATTAGTCTGTGAATTTTTGGCTTGGTTTTTAAAAATTATTATAAGGAAATTGCACCATATACTTCTATCTTTTTCTTTATTTTAGCCTCTTCTGCTGTCTCTGAGACGAGGACAGGCCTCTGTGTCATATGCTCAGAGCCTGCTAGGAGCTCCAGAAACACGACTAACTACTCTAAGCAATGGCTTGAGGATTGCCTCTGAAGAGACCAACCAGGCCACATGCACGGTGAATAGCTGTTTTTAGTCTGTACAAATCAAATTTTTAGTACCTTAAATATAACATTTCTAATTTGGTAAAAAAAATAAAAAAAGTCAAATAAAATGAATGTTGTATATGTTTCATAAAAATAACAGGAATTGAAAAACCTGAACAACTGTACTTTAATTTTTCCATTTTCAAATATTTAACCCAAAGGAAACTCGAAAGTAAATCAACCTGTACTGCTGATGTAATTCTTTGTGCTTTTTATCTGTCTGGCTTTGCAGGTTGGCCTTTGGATAGGTTGTGGGAGCAGATATGAGTCTGAGAAGAATAATGGAGCTGGATTTTTCCTGGAGCACATGGCATTTAAAGTATGCAATAAACCTTTACTTGGCCTCATTCTCTCTAAATGAACGTTGTTACTAGGGCTGGGTGTCGCTGCTTCACGATCATGTCATGATGTGGCACGAAGCATTATATTATCTTAACATCATATTAGATTTTGATTGTTACCACTCAAAACTTTTTTTTTACAGTTTTAATAAAAATGCAGACAATTTTATAAAAATGCAAATTTATTTTAATGAGAAAAAGCTAATTGAATATTTACTGGCTTTGCCATGGTATCGCTGTGTGAATTTTTAACTTCTGATTTAGAAGCTGTTTGTAAAAGAGTTAGTCTTTAATTTTTTTTAAGTATAGTGTAAACTTAAAGGGATAGTTCACTAAAAGATGACAATTATGTCATTTTACCCACCCTTCGCTTGTTCCAAACCTGTATGAGTTTCTTTCTTCTGTTGGGCACAAAAGAAGATATTTTGAAGAATATTAGTAACCAAACAGTTGCTGGTAGCAATTGACTTGCATAGTATTTTTTCCATACTATGGAAGTACATGGCTACTGGTAACTGCTTGTTTCCAGTTTTTTTTATAAAGTTTTTTTTATGCACTTCCCTCACTAATGTCCCTCCATCTTGTTGACTTTGGATGTACGCCATTGCTTACATTGTATGAGTGCTCACTACCGCTGGAACCTTTGCAGTGGGTTGAATTGTAACGTCATAAGCCCTTGATCACTTGGAACCTGCTATGGAGCTGATTTATTATTTATATTTACATTACCATTATATATGTCTATAGGTATGATTGGGCTGTATCAGTACAATAAGTATGTTACAATCATGTTGCATTGTGGTATGTAGAGCTACCTCAAGTGTATATATGAATAGACTTCCTCTTTCAAAACTGAGGAGTCGAGGGTCTGTCCAAATGGAATGCACATCAAAATGGCAGCAGGGATTCCCCCTAGAGGAAGTGCTTGGGGAAGTTCACGAGTGTGTCTAAAAGTGGAACGCACCCCGAGTGTTCACATAGTGGGAATTGTAAGGTCAGGTTGTGATGACATTTGCAATAATTATTGAGTTCTAGGACTTCATATGAGCACATGATGTAAAATGCTGAATTTGTTTATTGTTGGAAAGAAAAACATGAATATTGTTGATTGGAATTGGTTGTAGTGTGAAAGCAATTTAAAAACTTTAATGCTGTTTCACTAATTTGAACGCTGTTCTTTCTATTCCAAACCTTTCTTGGATCAAGGGCACAAAGAAGCACCCACAGTCTGCTCTTGAACAGGCAGTGGAGTCTATGGGAGCTCACCTGAGTGCATACACCTCTCGGGAACATACTGCTTACTACATGAAGACCCTTGCCAAGGACTTGCCTAAAGGTTAGAGAACGAACAAATAAACTATTAAAGTGCCTCTATTATGCCATTTCAAATATTTCCTTTCATACAGTGTGTAATGTAGCTTTATGTGAATGCAAATGATCTGCAAAGTTGTAAAGCCGAAAGTGCCATTATATAGAAAAAAGTTATTGTCTCCCAAAATAAAGAATTGAGTCTACAGCCTTAGCGAGTCGTTATAAATTCGAATTCCACTTCCGTAATGACTACGTGTCATGGGGTTAACACATTTGCATAATTCCCGACAACTTGAGCCGCCCTCAAACACGTAATTTTACTGACAACTGCTCGTCTAATCACGGGGAGTTCAATGCAGGATTCACAAAACGCTTGCTCTTGAAAGATGACTCAGTACCTAATTTATTTGGAACAGCTGGCTCCACTGAATCACAACCTGTATGATAAATAATAGATGTTTATATTGTCAATTCAAAACATGGATCATTTTCGACACGCGCTGTACGCGGTAGACCAATCACAACGGACTGAGCCATCTGACCAATCAGTGCAGAGTAAGCTCACGGAAAGGAGGGGTTTAGAGAGCCTGAATCTTTGAACTGCTTTGAACAAATCGTTTGAGAATCGCAGGAAAATGTGGTGATATTAAATGCATATTTTGAGAAAATTAAAGTTTTTTTTTTTTACCTTGATTGCTTTTAAACCTATTGTAGGATACTCCCAAAACAATCTTAGGAACTTAAAAAATGGCATAATAGGGACACTTTAAAATAGGCCAATTTCTTCATGCTAATGTGGATAGATAAATGGATAGATTGATCTAGATGAGCTCTAGAATGGAGTATGTCATGTTGGCATAGATCATGTAGTCACTCTCTGAATAATCTGTAAGTGTTACTCTTTCTTTTTAATGTCATCTCTTTATTGTGTTCCTTTTAGCGGTGGAGCTCTTGGCAGAAGTAGTGCAGAGCTCATCTTTGAGTGAGGCTGATATAGAGCTGCAGAGGAGTGTGGTGCTAAGAGAGCTGGAAGAGGTGCAAGGTAGCTTGCAGGATGTTTGCCTGGATGTGCTCCATGCTACTGCCTTCCAGGGTACTCCTCTGGGCCATAGTGTTATTGGTCCCTCTGCCAATGCCAGGTACACACACAGCCTCAAAATAATTTATTTCATATGTTACATATGCTTGCACTGTAGATATGCTGACGTTTTGTTCGGAATACATAAATGCACATGTAAATGAAAATGTGAATTGCATTGCAAAGTTTAGGGTTCATATAAACAGAACTTTCGAAATCTGAACTTGGATTGGATTCATTCTCATTGATGAAAATTAGTGATGAAATATGTTCCTAAAAAATCTTTTTTTTTTTTTTTGGCTCTTTGTATTTTCAAGGACACTAACTCGTAATGATTTAGTGGAATACATCAATAGCCATTATAAAGCTCCTCGCATGGTCCTGGCTACAGCTGGAGGTACTGCTCTTAAACCGTTATCAAACTTGTCATACAGCAGTGTTTTAATAGAAAACCCACACAAAGCTGAGTTGATGATAAAAACAAAAAAAAAAAAAAAAAAAAGAAAAAAAAAAAAAAAAAAAAAAAAAAAAAAAAAAAAAAAAAAAAAAAATAAACCTCTTCTGTTCTGCTGCAGGAGTAAACCATGATGAGCTTGTAGGTCTGGCTAAGCAGCATTTCAGTGGCGTTTCTTTTGAATATGAAGGTGATGCTGTACCTGTTCTGTCCCCATGCCGTTTCACTGGGAGTGAGGTAGCTTATAAATTGCATGTGTGCATGAGAGGGTCTCAGTTTCTTGCCGGATGGATTGATTGACTTTCTGTTGGTCTGATCCTGTCTTGCTTTCAGATTCGTATGCGTGATGATGCAATGCCCCTAGCACACATTGCTATTGCTGTAGAGGGAGCTGGAGTTGCAAGCCCTGATATTGTGCCACTTATGGTTGCCAATTCCATCATTGGTAGCTATGACATCACATTTGGTGGTGGCAAGGTTAGTTTATAACTTAGCTTAAATTTTCATTTCCTAAACATTTGTTTAGCGTGTTCAGGAATTCTCAATGTTTCTTGAAATCTTTCACAAGTTAAGATGGCTCCTGGAAAATTCAGTTTAAGGATTTCACCTAAAAGCTGTTATAAAATGCACAATAAGCTTTGTGCTTTGCTCCATATCTTGAAAGTAGAAATGGAATAAGCAGGATATTATAATCAAGTATGAGAATTCATTCTGTTTTAATGAAAGCAGCACAGAGCAAGCTTAAATGTTGTCATTGTTAATCAGTCTCTTGATTTTTTCACCCACCGATTAGGCTTGCTGTGATATACGGTGTTTTCGGTTATACCGGTGTTAAGCTGCAACACCGGTTGCATCATTTGCCTACCGCGGCACCGCCCCCCACCGTCGTTTAGATTTTTTTATAGTAACAAAAATCATTTAGCCTAGTTCAGTTAGAGGACAGACACTTTTAAAAACTAAACGCTCAATGCAGCGTGCCGAACCGCGCAAATGACACACACGCGGAGCAGGAGTCAGATTTTATTTATCACGTGAGGAGAGTGAGTCGAGCTGACTGACAAGAGTGAGGTGAGAAAGACAAGACGATGGCAGAAGATTGTTTAGAAAGGAAATACAAAGGTGCCTGTTTGGCAATATTTTTGATTTTGAAAAGTATATTAACTGGAAATTTTTTTTAAACATTCGTTTCTTATTTAATTGTTCCTATTTAGTTGTTTCCACAGTGTTTGCTGATTACTTTATTTAAACTTTGTGTATTTTATTTATTTTATTTTATATCAAGGTGTATATGCCGTGCCTCCAAAAAAAAAACCAAGCTTTCTTTTCGTTTTGCTAATAAACGTTCTATGTTTCTTATTTATTTGGTTCCACAGTGTTTGCTGATTTTCAGTTTTATATACCTATTTAAACTATGTGTAGCCTAAGTAATTTGTTATTTTATTAGGCATATATGGTGTATTTTTATTCGTTTTGTTAACAAAAGTTCTGAGTTTGACGTTGTCGCTTGAATTGAATCAACGCCGAATTGCTGTTAATTTGAAGTGAAGGAAAACGCGGCACGGCGCTTTTTCAAGCTATTAAAATTTAAAAGCAAAGAAAGAGGGAAACCTCAAACGAACAATTGCTTGACACCGAATTGAATTGCCGCTAATTTGAAAGTGAAATTAAAATGCACACAATTCGGCATCACGGGCACTTTTTCAAGCCATTGAAAGCTAAGAAAGAGGGAACCTAACTCAATGAAGCTAACACCCTCCACCACCCCACGGTGATACCGGTATTACCGTGTTGTCACACGTCGATTAACCGGTGGGGAAATTTCCTCACCGTCACAACCCTACCACCGATATGATCGGCATGTGATTGTCCCACAATTGTGATTCCTATGTTAATGTTTATTCCATTTAAATATTAAAGGGGTCCTATTATGCTTTTTCACATTTTTTTGCTTTTTCACTTTTTCAACTTAGTTAGTCTGTAATGTTGCTGTTTGAGCATAAAAATATCTGCAAAGTTACAAAGTTCAAAGTCCACTTCAAAAGGAGATATTTTATTCAAGGGGGTCCTATTATGCTCTTTTACAAAGTCTTGATTTGTTTTGGGGGTGTACTAGAACATGCTCTCGTGCTTGGTGGTTCGAAAAACGCATTTTTTTTCACATAATTTACATTATTAAAATAACTTTCTCCCCATCCTGGCACAAATGGCTCGATGGCTCGATTAGTTCCGGCTTTGATTAAGGTCCGCCTTCCGAAAAACAAAATTGTGTTGTGATTGGTTAGCTGTCCCATTGCGTTGTGATTGGCGAACAGCTTAGACGGTGTTTCATTACTGCCACGCCCCTTGCTCCGTCTTTCAACAAAAACTTTTGGGCGAATCCGGCACTTTACTCCCTGGTGTTGTGAAAGCTGTCCTCAGTCAAATGCCCAGCACACAATAGCAAATTGGGGTTATAATGCTCATGAACAGAGTTAAAAAATTTATTGCAACCACTGTTTCCTGACATCACCTGCTTTCGGAAGCCCAAACAAAGACGTTTGGGCACGGAGGTGAAAAAACAGCGTTTTAGGTGGTCGCACAACGGACGAGAAGCGCAGCGTCGCGTTGCGTCTCGCCACGTCTTTAAAATTCAAATACTATATTTTCTATGAGTGTAGGCACACCGGTGGCCCCTTTCGGCGTATGTCCCAGCTATGTCGTGTTGTACTTGTAAGAATTGTTCTAGACATGCCGAAAATTTGACGCTACAGCACAGCAGCTCTTCTTCTTCGTTTTCTCTGATGCACTAACTCTGCAGCAGCACTTCTTCTTCATCGTCTCGTCTGATGCACTAACTCTACAGCAGCACTTCTTCTTCATCGTCTCATCTGATGCATGCTCACTCAACCATGCGTTCTAACCACAACCTCGCCCCTCCCTAAACATTCGAATTTCTGTAGGCGGGATTTATTTTTAATGATATTCTAATGAGCCACTGTGTGATATCACAAAGCCCGGAAAACAAACGCTTTAGTCCAAACGAGCCGTTCATTGTAGTTCTTGAAAATAACTCCCTTTGGAGTGAACTTTGAGATTTGTAACGTTCTAGATCTTTTTTTATGCCCAAACATACACACTACATACTGACTAAAATTAAAAAAGTGAAAAAGCATAATAGGACCCCTTTTAACAGAAATCACTTTTCAAAAACTACAACGAACGACTCGTTTGGACTACAAGGCATTTTTTTCCGGGATTTGTGATATCACAAAATATCGACGAATGGGACGAGACCTAGTTGAGCTGCACTAGAGAAAGTCAACGAGTGTTATCACTATGTCGGAGACACGCTAGCTCAGTTTCCCAGTCAGACGAACCTAGAGTGGTTACAATCATCCGGGTTTAAATCGCGCTCAAATTGATTTGATTTTGATGCAATATTTACACTGAAGCTCGCAGCAGGCGGCTATGGTAAGGGGCATGACATTTCCCGACCAGGCGAGTGCTGCCAATCACAGCACACACTGGCCCAGCTAACCAATCACAGCACGTATTTCAGAAGGCGTATTCATTTGATACAGGAACTATTCGAGCCGTTCATGCCAGACTGGGGAGAGAGGTGTTGTAATAATGTAAAATATGTGAAACATTTTTCGAACAACCTAGTATGAGAGCCAGTTCTAGTACACTCCCAAAACAAAATCAAGAGTTTGTAAAAGAGCATAATAGGACCCCTTTAAGAGTTCATGATGCAGAATATTTACATATTAAATATCAGATATTATATTTATGTCTGATACTATCAGCTGATAATTATTTTAATGTTGTGGCTGATATTAAAGTTCTATACTACTTTGTATAAATTAAAAAATAAAACACTAAAAACTAAAATTAAAGTTTTACATGCTAAAAGGGGAATTTGGGCATCACAACATTCTAATGTATAGTAATAAAAAGTATGTTTTTAAAGGTTTACTTTAAGTGAGTCTTAGACAACAAAGGGAAGGTAAAAATAGGAAAAATCATTATACACCATGTATGTCTAATATTGACCAATACTGGTAGATTTCATAAGTATTGGTACCATAAAAAATAACTGATGTCATACTGATATATTGTGCATTCCTACATTGATTAGTTGTTTTCTTTAGGATGTTTTAAAATCAATCTTATTTAGTGTTTTAGACTAGTGAAATGCATCTGAAGGCAACTGCTTATGTCAGTTTTTATGATAGCCACTGTTGATATTATGATTATTATTTATATAGTTATTTTTTCCTACTACTCCTAGTATAAACGTTACTGCCATGCATACACAGTGGTTTAATTTGTAAATTAGCTGAGCATGATACAAATTGAAATTTATCAGGTAAAATGGTGGTTGCATTAGGACCATGAAATAATGCTAATTTAAAAAAAATGTTTTTTCTTGTATGTTGTATATAGCACTTAAGCAGTCGCCTGGCTCGTCTGGCTGCAGAGCTGAATTTGTGTCACAGTTTCCAGACTTTCCACTCTTCATACAGTGACACTGGACTGCTGGGTATTTATTTTGTTACAGACAAACATAAAATAGAGGACATGATGCATTGGGCTCAGAATGCCTGGTAAGTTCAGCTGTAACATACAGAGAAGATAGGATTGTCATCTGATGTTTTGTAGTTGTATTTGAGGTGATGTGCTCTTAATGTTTCTGTATTATAGGATGAATTTGTGCACCACAGTGACTGAGAGTGATGTGGCTCGAGCCAAGAATGCTTTGAAGGCTAGCTTAGTGGGACAGCTCAGTGGTAATAAACTCAAACATACTTTCTCTTATAAACACCTTCTCTCTTTGCATCAAAACCTAGTTATAGTCCTAGGAAAGGAATCATTGATTTTTCACATTTTCACTGGAATTACTGTTAATTATAGTGCTGCAACAAGTAGCCTTGTTAACAATTTATATTTTTGTCTTGGAATAAGTTGATGATATGAGGAATAGATATAGATCTGTATCGGAAATAAGTGTTATTGGGCCATCCCTAGTAGTCATTCAACAAGCACATTAGTGTCATTTAAGCTACAAGCAAGTATTTGTGTGTAAAAAAACCTTTAATATGTTTTTAAACAAGTTAGCATCTCATGTTGACCTTTGAAGATTTTCAAAATCTAATCTGCATAGTGTTTGGACTTAATTGTGCTCCTCTGATGTGAGTAATAATATTTTCATAAATAAGCAATCGCTTATTACTACTCGACACAAAGTCTTTAAAACAGAATATTTTTATTTCCAGCAGATGATCGTGGTTAAAACAAGCCCAAAAACAACATCATAGCACAACGTGACTTACCTTTGCTAAATGCGCCTTCTTTTTTGGTTACATACCAACCAATGTTTGCAGATATTGGAGAAAAATATATGATTATGATCATCACTTAATTGTATCTGGTGTTGTGCTATAGTACATCAGACAGCTGCAGATATTTTATGCACCTCTACTTTAAACTATAGTGACAGTAAGTAATATTGTACTATACTGTAATATTGACTTTAATACCTCTCAGACCAAATTGACTGCTTCTATATACACACACATAACATGTTTCTTCTTTCTGTCCTCAGGAACTACACCTGTTTGTGATGACATTGGCAGGCACATACTAAATTATGGTCGCCGCATCCCATTGGCAGAGTGGGATGCCAGAATTGAGGTAAGTTGTCCATGTTAGCAAACCCACAGTGGCTGAGTGACCACTGTTTGAGATGGCATTTAGTTTCATTTTACAGGGGTCATATGATGCTGCTAAAATGAACATTATTTTGGTGTATTTGGTGTAATGAAATGTTTATGCAGTTTAAGGTAAAAAAAAACCACATTATTTTCCACATACTGTACATTATTGTTTCTCCTCTATGCCCCGCCTTTCTGAAACGTGTCGATTTTTACAAAGCTCATCGGTCTGAAAAAGTGAGGTGTGCTGTGATTGCCAGCTATCCAGTGCATTGTGATTGGCCGAATACCTCAAGCGTGAGACGGAAATGTTACGCCCCTCACCATATTGTGATGATGCCCTGTCAGGCCGGAGCGATGATTCAAAAACATGAAAACCCATTATAAACGAGGCATTCGTTGCATCCAGTGGGGACATAATTATGGATTATAATGACTTATACTGTCTTTTTACGCGTTGCATTGCATCGCGCCACGTAAACATAAAACCATGTCTGCATTTGTGATCGGAGAAATGACAAACAACAAGCCCTACTCTACACTGCCCAAAAAACTTGCTTTAAATATAAAAAATATAAAAACTCTTTAAATATAAAAAACTTACTTACAGTCTTTGAGTCAGAACAGCCGGCATTGTAGTCTACTCTTCCAGGATCAGGAAACAGTCCTCCATAAAATGTGCTGCACACATCTGAATATTTTGTTCTGGAACAGTGTTGTAAATACAACTTAACCACTGATTTCTAGTCGTGTCCATTTTTGGAAGGCCAAACAAAGTAGTTTCGCTTTCACAACGAAACACAGCGTCACACACGGCGGCCTAGAGTGAGCAGAGGCCGGGGGCTAGCGTGAGGAACGGCCGGAGGGTTAGAGTGAGCAGAGGTGGGTGGGCTTGAGAATGGCGCGGCCGGTGATTTCGACGAAGGAGCATCCGGAAGGACATGTGACGACTCCGGGCTGGTCTCCGCTTCGTCCACGGTGAAAGCCGATCCGGCGATCCACAGCGGAAAGTTGTAGTATTTCCTCAGCAACCAGCACGGATCAGCTCCAGGCATGACGAAGCAGATATCGTCCTCTTTTGGAAGGCCAAACAAAGTAGTTTCGCTTCCACAACGACGCGGACACCTACACCCACCGCGTCTTTACGACATGGCGGCGGCGGCAACAACAAAACTACAGCGAGAATAAAAGTTACGCCTTCTTTCTTTGCGTGCGTTATGCAAATCTTCCCACATAGCGACGTAGATATGTGGGGGCGTGTTAGAACGAGCCGTTTTAGGTAGGCGTGGCTGACTCTTAACTTTTATAAAGAATATCTCTTTGGATTTGAGACTTTAGTCTTTATCTTCTTTATGCACCAAGAGCTTGTAACACTCCATAGAGAAAGGAAAAATTGAAATCGCATCATTTAAGAATACCTACCGGTATTTGCTTTTTTGTTTCTTACTAGGCTGTGACTCCCAAGATTGTCCGGGATGTCTGCTCTAAATACATCTATGACAAATGCCCAGCTGTGTCTGCAGTTGGTGAGTCAGTTTATTTTTATATTTAATATGCACTTTGTGTTTATTATTTTGTGTTGGGAGTGAATAAATATTTAGTGGAATTCTCTTTTATATTAGCATGACACATAATTAAGGAATTTAACTAGTAACCAGTGTAGTGATTATGATATGACTGATAATGTTGAGAACACACTTTTAAAAGCCAAGGGTGCATGTTTGACAAACATAAAGACTTGGGTTAAGCCAGAATTAGGCCACAGTTCAATTAGGACATTTAAGTACCTTAGAAAAAAAAAACATTACTGGTGAGCATCTTGAGACAAATCAATAACACTAACATTTAAGATATGTCAGTGCAAGTTTCTTTCGGTTAAAACAGCCTGTGAAATTGAGGGAAAGTGTCATACAGTGCTCAAGCGGTAGTGCTCACTTTAGCTTCGGATGACTCTGTATAGGAAGTGTTTTTACATCTGCTCTCATGATTACTTAACTGTTTTTTTGTTCTGAAATTAATTGCAGATGAGCAAATTAAGCCCATCTGTGGATCAGGGATTAATCATTAACATACCTAATATGGTTATATTTTCTGGATCTAGCTGCAGCTTATTTATGGAGACATTTGGTACAATAATTAATTCTGCGAACAGACTTTAATGGAAGGAAATTGCTAGATTTATCCCAATGCTGTGGTATTGAAATTGGTATTAAGAATTCTGAAATGTCACTGGTATTAACAACTGAATTTATGTAACCTTGCAATTGTTTCTTTCTTTATGCAGGTCCAATAGAGCAGGTGCCAGATTATAACAGAATGAGAAGTGCTATGTACTGGCTCCGATTTTAAATGTTCCTTGGGCTGTCAGCCCTCATTGATGTGATGTCTCCATTTGCAACTTTTGTCCTCTCATCATTTTCGTACCCTTATCTTGTATGAATTTGATGATTAGCATATTTGCCCACTTGTTATCTTAGCCATCTTTTTCCAAGCTGAGATGGAGAGAGAGAGGAGAATTCGGTACATTTACACCTAGAATGTCAGACATGGCACAGAGCTATTTATGAATATATGTGATGTCCATTTTGTATATAGCAATAGCTTTCATTCCGACTTCAAATAAAACCCTGTCACATCAAGTTTTTATTTGATTTGTTTTGGTAGTGTCTCCAATAAACAGGCAGTAAACTGTGGGTTAAGAAGATAATAGGAAGGTATTTTAAATGAATAGTTAAAGAATAAATGATTTAAGTTAAATTTGACAAGTTAAAATGACAGCTGTGTTAAGATATTTACTCTTCTTGCCATTATCAAAATAAGCAGTTTATACATTTTAATGTTCATGTTGGTGAGTGTTCTGGGAATATATGCACCTATTCTGGGAAAGGGACTGACTGTAGAAAAAAAAATTCAGAAGACTATTGTGCAAGCTCTGCCATGTCCATACATTTTTATTGTCTTTGGACAGTCATGATATTTGATGCAACTGATGTGACTGGAATGATGTAATCAAATATTGTGCAACTAGTTTACACATGATCAGAAAAGCAAAAGCAAACACTTTTGACAGTTTATAATTTATTTTTGTTCTAAGCCTAATTTAACAGTAAATGCACAAGGCACTTTAACAGTCGAGCATTTTAGAGCAATAAGGTCATCTTGTCTATGTTTTCCAGTTTTTTCCTCAGAGTAAGAAAACTTGCATGTTTTTAACTGTGGTAAAACATACTATAGAATTAGACCTCACGACACCCAGCCATATAATAAACCATAAATTATTTTAAAACTAGTGACCTAGTTTTTCATGTAGAAACAGTAATTTTTGCATTTATGCATCTTAAATCATTGCAATATTTTTATTTTCTTCAATTTGTGTTCATATTTTGACCTATAATGGTTTCAAATATACATAAAGGGCAACTGATTTACAATAAATAAAGGTACAGGACAAAAAGTCTGAGACTGCCAAAGAACCAGGACCAGATCCGTTTCTCTCAAGTTACAAATGATTTCTTTAACTGAAATAGTCTGTAGTTATAATTCTGTCTCTGCAACATTATTTCCAGCAAACAACAATGTTAGGGTCATTCTCCAAACGCTCATCCAACTCCTTATAACTCATTCCTGAAAAAACAGGCAAGGAATAATGTCACTTTCTTTAAAATGGTTCAAATCAAGGAATATTCTTGTGAAAAAATATACATAATACATATACATAATACCAGTTTTGCAACAGATTTCATCATAACTATGGCAGCCAGTATAAAGCAGCCAGTATAAAGCAGCCAGTATAAAGTCTAGGTGGACGACTCCTCTCATCTCTAACAACCTTGACTGGATACTTCTGCAGGCGCCGAATCAGACCTTTCATCAAGCCAAACTGAATCAACTTCCTAAAGCAACACAAAAGATAAAAGTAGAATAATTTTTCATAGAATATTTATCTTCTTACAGATCACACTAGTACTTAACCAATAGCCAAATAAGCCAACAGGACACAAAAGCATTCTTTTTAATCTTTACAGTATTGTCTGTCCTTCTGTAGTTTAAACACACACACACAAACAATTGACATGTCTTACAAATGGCATGTCAATTGTGGGGATTTAAGTGTGAACAACAATCAAATTCAAATGGCCTTGCCTTTCATCCACCCTCTGTAGCTGGTGAGAATAGCGGGAACAGAGGTCACGTACAGTCGTACCTGGGGTCAGACCACAATACAACTGGAATACATCCCTGAGATTAGTCCTTTGGCCTGGTGAAATACACAGGAAAATGTCTTCTATCTTTACTCACACTTGTATACATACATGTTGCAGAAAAAACATGCATTTGGAATTGCTGAACTTGCTTACCTAGCTTACTGACATAGTGGATACACTCTTCCTGAAGGCACTTCTTATCTATTAAGTTTTGTACTTTAGGTGTTGTGCAGTAAACATTTGAGTACTGTAGAATATGAAAACCAAAAGCAATTTAAGAAAAAGTATAATACAATTCTGAAGAAGAAACAACAACAACAGAAAACGTACCTGGAATATGGATACCAGAGTTACCACTTCATAATACCTGTGAAACGTAATAGCATTGTTCAGTCCATGACTTGTCACACTTTGCTGCTATTACATGTATGAAATGTGTACTTTCTGCATCATTGTAACTATTGTAATGATCTTTTTATGGTTTTGGAACATTTCATTATTTAAATTTTAATAAGGTGCTAGATTTTGATAAATTCATCATAGTATCTATACATTTTTGTCAACAATTAAGAGTTTGAGACCTTATGCCAGAAGCAGGAGGTATATCAAAATAACAATAACATTGTGGGCTATATACAACTTGAGCTGTCATCTAGCATCTATGGCATGTTGTAGTGTACACATTCTGTACACACAGCCTGTTATCTAATCTTTATCATGTCTGTCATTAGACATTTGCTTTGGAGTTCACAACGAAAAGTTGCTGTTCTGTAAGAGAAATTGCAGACAATTCTGCAACGGGTAGAACTAAGTTTATGGCACTGTATAATATCTGCAAACAGTAGCTGGGTCTCATTCATTACTATGGAATGTGATGGTTGCTTTTCTATAATGAGACAGCCATAATAACTTATAGGTGCATCTCAATAAATTAGAATGTCGTGGAGAAGTTAATTTATTTCAGTAATTCAACTCAAATTGTGAAACTCGTGTATGAAATAAATTCAATGCACACAGACTGAAGTACTTTAAGTTCTTTTGGTTCTTTTAATTGTGATGATTTGGGCTCACATTTAACAAAACCCCACCAAATAACTATCTCAACAAATTAGAATACTCCAAAACATACAAACATTTTTAGTGATTGTTTGCGCTTCTGTAAAGTAATGTTCATTTTACTGTACATGTCCTCCATACTGGGTAGGGGCTTCCTTTTGCTTTAATTTAAATTACCTGCCTCAATTCGGGCTGCAATGGAGTGATCATTTGTGGCACTGCTGAGGTGGTATGGAAGCCCAGGTTTCTTTGACAGTGGCCTTCAGCTCATCTGCATTTTTTGGTCTCTGGTTCCCTGCCTAAAACCCAGGCACAAACTAAACTGAAATTTACCTGGCTAGCCAGCTAAACCAGCTTCATGATATAGGCCTCATATGTGAAAATGTGAATTCAGATTGTGAACAGTTCAACCATGCATATATTATCTTTTATAAAAATTACCTTGTAATGTTTAATCAAAATGTTCTAACTTCTAGTGAAACCTACAGACTGATAATGAATGCAGGATTTCTCCAACCATTTAGTCCACTTAAACCCTGCACGTTCATCTGCCTCTGCTTTAGAGTGCAACGCCCACATCTCAAAAACCAATGCATAGAACCAAGTCCCATACAAGTTACAATAAACAATATAAGATCCGTCACTATTTCCATTTCATTGTGGCTTTAAAGACTTTTTGTTTACTTGTGTAGTATTATACATTTTTCAGAATAAAAACTGGGTGCTGAAGAACCAATGAGGTAGAGGGTTAAGCTGTATTTAACACAGAATATTCCTTTTAATAAATTATTTAGATTAATGCAGCAGCTCAAAATAGGAACATCATACTTACAATAAATTCTGAACAGCAATCCGCACCAAATTAAGCTCAACATCGGCCTCAGCTGAGATTTTTTGAATGTGTCGATACCCATCTACAAAGGGTAAGATCTGCAAAAAAAGTAATTAAAATATTCAAGAAAAATAATATAAATGCAAAATGACTGGTAACATAATTAATGTTTGAAGGCAGTATGTCATATAAAATCACATTATACCTGTTTCAACTAAAAGTGTAAGTGGCATATCAATGTAACATCAGAAAAACAATGGTTAACAGAAAGATGGTAATAAGCTTTACAAACTTAATTGTCGCAAAATCTTATTTACATAAGGCCATTTGCTTCTAAATTCTTTACAATTAGAGTGTTATAAACGGTTCAGCTCGTCTCATTTCAGTCACACTGTGGTAAAACGTGCTGTGTCGTGTCAGTGTGTAACTTGCTCCCAGTTGAATAAAACTATTTCAAACAATAGGTACATTTTGTTCATTGTGGTTTTTCCCTCTCCGTTTTTTGGACTTACTAACTGCAGGGGTTTATTTATTTATTTAAATCTGATAATAAAAAAGACAAATAAAATCAATCTAAGACAGTAAAAGTAAACGGTGGGAAACATTTTTTGGAGACCTGCTGTGTGGTGAGATCCCATTGTGATTTTATAAAGTGGTCTTTATTCTTGGTAAATACTGGTACATCATACTCCTGAACCACCAGAGGATCTTTCCTTTGTTCAATTAGCTTCAAGTGGATGGTGTTCGAGTCATCTGTCATGAAAGAGCGAGAAAGGGTGATTATAAAAACAATGACATCCACTGATGGGGGAAACAGAGAGATAGAAAATGCATATATAACCAATAGGTAGGGTGCAGGCTCCTGTAACATTAAGTTCCTCCAGAAGTGTGGACAGGATAGGCAACAGCTTCTGTTTACTCTCCTCATTTGAAATGAATCCACTCTCAAGCTAATCAAAGAAATGTAATGAAACCGTTAATAAGCGCCAACTTTTAAGATACCATAACATGAATACTTATCAAATGAACGTTTACCTCCAGAGTTGTGAGGTAGCCAGACAGTTTTTTGACAATAGGTTCTAAAGCACATGTTTTTGTCCTGGCATCACAGACTAAACCCAAATTGAAGAGCAAGGCATTCCGGCTGTACTTCTTATGCTCAATGCACACTGGACAACCTATTAGCTTCTTCTCCATGGCAGTCCTTAATCAGTTACACAGATAAAACACAACAGTGTCATTATTAATAACTCTAAAGGCCTATTTACACCAAATTGTAAAAATCACAGATGCAAACCAAGAAGTAATAAAGGAAAAAAAAAATCTACAATGGGTGCAGCTGAAGCCATTTAATCACTTAAGTTAAAAAAAAAAATATTGAAAGACTGAAATCTATGTAACCGTTTCTATACCATTCCAAATCAAGAACCAAATAAGAATTTATATGACTTCAGTTGGAGAAAATTGGGATGACTGCCATTTCAATGTGCTTTCCATTTTGGTTTGTATTGCTTTGATATGAAGATTTTTAAATGTATGCATTGTACATGTCAATATAGTTGTACGAATGTGTGAGTGTGTGTAGGCCTATACATACAAGGAAGCATTTTTGAACGCACATGTATAAGCCTATAATTTGTATAACTTTAGTGCAAATACAAATACGACAATGCAGCAATAAGATGAGGAAAAAGTCCAGTACGTACACCGTTATGAGCTTGTTCTGCAGTTCAGGTTTGGTGATGATGTACACCTGCACTGTATCAAAAAGTTCCCTCGAAATATATTCTTCAGGAACCTTCGATCAAACATAAAATAATTCATGACGAATATAACTGTATGTATGTATATAACCATATAAACATTAACGTTAGCTTGCATGCATCCCTAACGGAGTTTTCTTACCAATAACAATTCATATCTATGGTCAAACATACTGCATTTATTCTCTTTTGCTCCCAAATATATGTTTCTATGACGTTACCTGATATGTGATCTTTGGTCCTAAAGTTGGATGAAATTCACTAAAAAATATACAATCTATTCGTCTGTATGACCCCATGTTCAGTAGAGAGCTCATTAATGTTGATTTATATAATTCTTCTTCTTCTTCTTCTTCTTCTTCTCCTTTTTTAACGGCCGTTGGCATCTAGCTTATTGGTGCATTGCCGCCACCTTCTGCTCAGGAGTGTGGATCATACTTTTATATAAACCATTTACTGTAGAAGAGCCCAGTTCTCTGACCTGTGCTCTCGTATTTATCTCCAGGACTGCTTTTAAAGTGATCTCCTGTACCCCTAATTTATTCAGATTATTTTTCATTATATCCCTCTGTATTTCATATTTTCTGCTATTCTAAATTCCATGTTCCACTGACTTCTCTTTCTGACAGTCCTCACACAAGCAAACCTGTCTGATGTTTCCTCACCATTCTTAATGACTAATATCAATACTACATCCTCTTCTGTTTCCATTTGATACTCTTTTATGATATAAATGTCTCCCCTTCCCCTCTCCATCACACCTTTCTTGTCACATTTGGTTGATTTCCCCCCCAGATTATGCATTTCATCTCTGGCTTACTAATTCTTATTTGCATTTCTACATTTTCTCTCTTTAACGCTTTTTTTGCCACCTCATCCGCACTCTCATTTCCCTTTACTCCTACATGCACTAGGACCTGCAAGAATTCAACCTGGCCTCCCTGGTTTATTATTCTTGTAACTGATTGACTTCAAATAATATGTCCTGTCGACTGTTCGATAGGAAAGAGCTTAAGCTTACTATGACTGATGATGAGTCTGAACATAGCCTATCACAATTTTGTCTTTTTTTTAATTTATTTTTTATTTTAAATTAATCGTAAAGCAAGATACAAGAACCAAGATAATTTGCATAACACAGAGATATACAATGTATCGTATCTCTCTCTCTACATAGTATAAAAATATTCCAGGCTACAAAACATTAAAAACATAAATGCATTAACACCAGATATGAGGTCAAAGCAAACAGGTTTCCAGAAACAGCAAAAACTTTTGCACATACACGCCTTAAGGTGTTTAATTTAAATAGTTTGAGAGGGTGTTCTTTTTCTTTCCCTTTGGCCCCTTTGTCTCTGCCTATATACCGTGATTTTGGAGAAGGATGTTTATTGTAGACACAGACCTGGCAAGGCTGTCTTCTTTCCCTAGACCCCAGGGTAGAGTCTTGTTTCATGGAGGTGGAAGTGTTTTATATTTTAATTATTTTTGTCTTTGAGTGTGTGTGTGTATGAACAAATGTTATAGTTCTTGAATTTTAGTGTAAACATTATTTTGTACATGCCGAGCTGCATGGGGGAATGCTGATTTTCCACTTTTTGCAATGATTTGTGTGTGATCACAGCTTTCATTTAAGGGGATTATGCAGTTTGGGGTGAAGTAACTACTAGAGCGCATTGCAGCGCTAGGAGTTTCACTTGTGATTGTTGTCCTAGTGAGGGTGTATAAGACATGTTTATCAGTTAAATGTTATTTAAAAGATATTTCTATTTTGCTGGATTAAATTGTTAATAAAGTGACATTTTCTATAAAGTCTGGATGGTGTGACGTAAACTCTGTCCTCCATATGGCTGATTAAATATTTTTTAAACCAGCTAGGTTTAATCTAAATCTCCAAAGCAGATTCCAAGGAATAGTTGAAATGAAAATGTACTTAATCATTTACTCAAGTTATTGTAAACTTGTAAATTTGTTTCTTTCTTCTGTGGGACATAAAAGCCATTTCTGGTGTGCTGGTGGCAGTGTTAACCACCACACAAACCATGCAAAATCAGCATGTTGCGAGTATCTTGTTGTTTTTACAAAACACCAAGGGTGCTGATATTAGTGGGCGATTCTGAATTTATTCAGTGACTGCATGTGTCAGCTGAGCTCAGAATAGCACTGGCATTCTACTCTTATTATTATTTCACTATTATTATTTCAACTATTACTATTATTCAATATAAAGTTATAGCAGAAATAGTATCATGATCTATCTTAGTATGCAATTCTGAATTCAGCATAGGACGCTATAACCTAACTTAAGTAAAGATACAATAAATTCTATGGATGATCATTTCTATGATTTTCATAGGCTTACAATGCTTTTGGGAAATGCAGCCCAGTTTAACCCCTTAACTGTCACCCCCCCATTTTTTAAAATAGGCATGAAAGTGCACTATCCAAACTTAAATTGTTGTAATTTATTAACACTTTGGAATACAGACCTAAGGTTGGTCTCTTTGTAAAGAAGAAAATCAGCAGATTATTGCAAAATTTGATTTAAAAAAATTAAATTAAAGTATCAAAAAGTTATAAAAGTATGTACTGTAAATAAAATGCACAATATAAATTTTATTTTTAAAAAAATTTATTATAAATTTTACATAACAGGTTTTACTCTAAAATTGGTATAAAATTAAAGCCTTATGTCTAAATAAGTTTTGTTCCAAATTTGAAGTTGATATGAAAAAAACTGAGGTTCCTGTGAAATTTTATTTAGGACGTCATACCACAAACAGCCACCAGGTGCCTTCCAAACTCCATTACATTTTTTTCATGAATTATTCTGTCACAAATTTCTAGATTTCTCTGTCAATATTACTTCTATCTCAAAATAAATTATTATAAAAAGGTTTGATTCTAAAAGCCCATAATGCATTTTGTAATATGACACTTGGCACTGCCCACTAAGGGGGAGGAGACCGCCAAAAGATTTTAAAGTACCATTTCTATGGTAACGCAATGTACAATTTCAAAATAGGTTTCACAGGATGAATCTTGGGCTTCTAAGCTTTCAAATGATATATACTTTATGATTACTAAAAGGTTTGATAGAGAAAAAGGACAACAACAGAAAAGAGCGCCAAGCGTCCCACAGGTGACAGTTAAGGGGTTAACTTGGCTCTTGGAGTTAACAAATTGCACACACCAGTAAAAGTATGCATGGTCAAGACTGTGTTTAGCAACACACAAGCATACACATAAATACACAACACATTTGCATACAGACAATACAAATGCACTTTCCAATGCAAATTTTATACATATGTGAATCACTATGTAGCTATCACATGCATAAAATGCAAACTTGCCTGCTGGGTTGCCTCGTTGATTTAAGGGGGTTTAAATAGTCCCATGTAACCTGACCTGTAGATAATATCACATTTGTATGCAAATTATCTGCATTAGCACTTCCCTGTTCCTTTTAGATTAACAAAATGTGCTTTGTGGCATGTGGAACCTTTATACAACTCATAACCAAATTCCATGTCAAAAACTGACAAGGCAAGGCAAGGCAAGGCAAGGCAAGTTTATTTGTATAGCACATTTCATACACAATGGTAATTCAAAGTGCTTTACATAAAATAAAATAAAAAATAATCACAACAATACACAACGGATTTAAAAAACTTGAAATTATAAAAAAAAAAAAAAAAAAATTGATTTAAGAGGTTTAAAATGAATTTAAGAAAACGATTATACATTTAATATAGTGCAATCAGTTCGGACATCGCACAGTGCTCATTCAATAAATGCACAGCTAAACAGATGCTTTTTTGAGTCTGCATTTAAATGTGACTATTGTTTTAGCACATCTGATCTCTTCTGAAGCTGATTCCACTGCGGTGGCATAATAAACTAAAAGCACATTCCCCGTGTTTTGTGTGAACCCTTGTATTTCTAACGGACTCGATCCTAATGATCTGAGTGTTCTGTTAGGTTTATATTCAGTGAGCATATCTGCTATATATTTAGTTCCTAGGCCATTGAGTGATTTATAAACGAGTAAAATTACTTTAAAATTTCAATCCTAAAAATAACTGGAAGCCAGTGTAAGGACCTGAGGACTGGTGTGATATGCTCAGATTTTCTGGTTCTAGTCAGAATTCTGGCAGCAGCGTTTTGGATGAGCTGCAGCTGTCTAATGGTTTTCTTGGGAAGGCCGGTGAGGAGACCATACAATAGTCCACCCTGCTGGTGATAAGGCATGAACAAGTTTCTCCAAGTCTTGACTGGAAACAAAACCTCTACTTCTTGCAATGTTTTTGAGATGATAGAGTGCTGATTTAGTTACTGCTTTGACATGACTATTGAAACTAAGTTCTGTCTCCAGAATCACACCAAGATTCTTGACTTGATTTTTAGTTGTTTGACCCCTATAGAGTCAAGGTATGCATTCACCTGGAGAACTTCATCTTTGTTTCCAAATGCAATGACTTCAGTTTTCTCCTTGTTTAAAAGAAGAAAGTTGTGGCACATCCAACTGTTAATTTCATCAAAGCATTGGCAGAGGGAGTCAATGGGGCTGTAGTCGTTTGAGATCCGTCTAGGGGTAATCTGGGTCTCAGCTGCAATCGCCTGTGATAGGCATTTGGGTTCTTTTTTCATTATTATTTGACTTAGTGGGAGCATATACAGGCTAAACAAGAGCGGTGGAAGGATTGAGCCTTGTGGGACTCTGCATGTTATGGACGTCCACTTAGACTTATGCTCGCCTGTATTCACATAATAACCTCTCCCTTATAAGTATGACCTGAACCATTTGATTACCATGCCAGAAAGCCCGACCAAGTTTTCCAGTCTCTCTAGTAGTATGTTATGATCGACAGTATCAAACGCAGCACTGATATCTAGTAGTACCAGCACTGATATTTTTGCCAGATTCAGAATTTAAGCGAATATCTTTTATTATCTTAATGAGTGCTGTCTCTGTGCTGTGATGCGGTCGAAAACTAGATTGAAAATTGTCCAGGTATCCATTTGAGTTTAATTATTTGTTCAGCTGATTAAAGACTACTTTTTCAATAATCTTTCCTATAAAAGGAAGTTTTGATATTGGTCTATAGTTGCTCAATATGGGGTTATCAAGATTTCTCTTTTTCAGAAGGTGTTTAACAACTGCAGTTTTCAGGGAGTTTGGAAAAGTCCCAGAAAGAATTGAGGCGTTCACCACTTCTAAGAGATCTTCTTCCAAACAATTAAGCACCCTTTTGAAAAAAATATGTGTGAAGTGTGTCAAGATAGCAGGTTGACAATTTAAGGTGCTGTACTATTTCTTCCAAAAATTTGCTATCAATTTCTTCAAAAGCAGACACAGTATCTTCTTTTTGATATTGCGGTCAAAACTGTCTGACCTCTGCATAACTTGAGGATATGCTAATCACCTTCCTGATATTATTGATCTTCTCATAAAAGAAGGAAGCAAACTCATTGCATTTTCTGTCGGAGAGCATTTCACTGGCAATCTGATTTGGGGGTTTTGTCAGTCTCTCAACAGTAGCAAAAGAGTGCGAGTGTTGTTTGAGTTACTGTTTATAAGGTTTGAGAAGATTGACTGTCTAGCTTTGCCTAGTTCCATATTGAAAGTATGAAGGCTGTCTTTATATATGCTATAGTGTATTTCAAGTTTCGTCTTCCGCCACATTCGCTCAGCTTTTCTGCATTGTCTTTTTATACTCTGAACTGCTGTTGATTTTCTCCAAGCTTATTTCTGTCTGCCAGTCTTCTTGCTGACTTTCACAGGAGCAATGTCATCAATAACATTCTTAACTTTTGAGTTAAAGGAATCAAGGAGAAGATCAACAGAGTCTGCAGAAATGCTTGGTGTTAAAGATATAGCCTCCATAAATAGCACACTAGTGTTTTCGTTAATGCATCTCTTTCTGACTGAGACCGATCTAGATTCAGTGGTAACAGAGATCAATATATCAAAGAAAATACAGATGTGATCAGATAGTGCTACGTCCTTAATATCAATGGATGAAATGTTTAGACCTCTATTGATGAGTAAATCTAGAGTATGTCCCCGATTGTGTGTGGGTTCATGCACATGCTGAATCAGGTCAAAAGTATTTAAAACAGTTATAATTTCTTTTGTAGTTTTGTTTTCTGCATTATCTATGTGAATATTAAAATCCCCTGCAATAGCAAAACAGTCAAACTCTGAGGAAATCATTGATAGCATTTCTGTGAACTCTTCAACAAAGGCTGGAGAGTATTTTGGAGGCCTGTAAATAATGATAAACAGAATGCGTGGAGCACCTTTCAACACAATCCCTAGATATTCAAAAAGACAAGTACTGACCAAATGACACTTGCTTGCATTGATAGACATCTTTAAATAGAGCAGCTACACCTCCCCCTCTCCTAACAGTCCTGCAAACACTCATGAAAGTAAAGTTAGGAGGGGCTGTTTCATTGAGGACCGTTGCACTGCAGCTGTCTTCTAGCCATGTTTCATTTAGAAATATAAAATCCAGGTTGTTTGTGGTTATTAAGTCATTGATTAGAAATGATTTATTTTTTAGTGAGCGAATGTTTAAAAATGCTAACTTGATGGCTTTGCATTTTGTCTCAACAGCAATATTAGTTTGATGCATAACAGGCCACAGATTAGATGAGTCAGCCGTACGGCTTGAGAAGGCCTTAGACTTTCTATCACGTGATAAAACAGAAATAGAGAAAACTACAGGCACACTGGGTTCCCGCTTGTTCAAAGGGAGCTCATTGGTAGGAAGTATATGTATAAAAATAAACTCTGCAAAAAACAAACTTAAAATAACTTTTTTAGAATAGGCCTACTGTATTTTAAAGTAAAAAAAAAAAAATCCAAATACCCAGGTAAAAAAAGACTTCCGCTGTACCAGTGGTGTTCGTGGGGTGTTAGCACGATTCGCTACTGCTACTGTGTAAGAAAATGAAGTAGGAGTCAGAGCAGTTAACCGGAGTCAATCTTATTCATCCAAATAAAGTGACATAGAGGCAAGACGCACACGTAGCAGGGGGAACAGACGTTTGACAGCGGACGCTGGAGACAGGGAAACACAGGGCTTAAGAACACTACTTAATCAAGGGAAGACGAGACACACCTGGAATCAAATTAGAAACAATCAGGGAGCAGGATCAGGAAGATAACCAAATAAGGGCAAGGAAGGCACATGGGGAGCAAAACACACATAAAACAAGGAACGGAGTCTGACATAACTCCCCCCCTCCCGGAAGGCGTGTCCCGTGCAGTACAACATCCAACAGGGAGGTGGGGGGAGCTCTGGAGCCCTCTAGGAGCAGGATTCCAGGGCAGAAGGCCTCCAGGGCGGCACCCGTTCGGGGCGCCATGGCGGATCAGGGGGCGCCTTTTTGCGGGGGGGAAGCCGTGGCTGGAGTGGGAACACAGACGACATCCCCAGCCCCGGCCTCTACGGCTGGAGCCCTACTACCCCCCCCAAAATACTTGAGGAAGATTGCAGGCTCCAAGGCCCTCCGTGGGCCCCCCCCCCCCGAGACTAGGCACCGTGGGCTAAACTCGGGGACAGGTGGCCTCACCAGGATAGATTTGGGGTCTGGTGCCGACACTGGAGCGAGCTCTGGGCCTGGGATGAGGGTCTTTTTCTCCTCATCCTCCTCCCTTGGTTATGGGTGAATAGGGTGGCCGGCGGGCCTGACTCGGGAACCGCCAACGGGCTTGAGAATGCCGCGGCCGGTGGGTTGGTTCTCTGCTCCGGGCCGACGCTCGGCCAGACACTGGAGGATCCCTGCCCTCCAGCTTCGGCTCGCGTGGTCTGGGAGTCCACGGGGCGATGGTAAATGTCCCCGTGCCAGAACAGCGAGTTGATGGTGGCATCATCCAATGCCATCGCTGCGGCAAGCCTGCAGAATTCCCAGGCATACTCGACGAAGGGGAGATCCAGGCGAGCTAGGGCGGCGAACCGAGCGGCAAATTCCATAGCCGCGGGGAGAAACACAAGAAAACAAAAGACTTTCAAAACAGAAATAAAATGGGTAGAAGGGGCGGCGCTTACTCTTTGTTTTAGGTCCGCTGTTCTGTCACGATTCGGCTACTGATACTGTGTAGGAACGAGGAAGCGAGGAGTCGTTGGAGCAATTCACAGGGAGCAATCTTTAGTAACCCAAATAAAGACCTACATACAGGTATGAACGTACCTAGCATGGGGAACAGTACGTACGTAGCATGGGGAACAGATGTTTGACAGTGGACGCTGGAGACAGGGAAACACAAGGCTTAAGAACACTACTTAATCAAGGCAAGACGAGACACACCTGGAATCAAATAGAACACAATCAGGGAACAGGAACAGGAAGACCAAATAAGGGCAAGGAAGGCACATGGGGAGCAAAACACACACAAAACAAGGAACAGAGTCTGACAGGTGTTCGGAAAGTCCTCAAAGTTTTTTGTTTTTTTAATTCAAATGTGTAAATTCATGTCCCAGTCACATTTTCTTGGTTAAATAAACATTACTTACACTATAAAAAAAAATACAATTCTATTTTATATTTTTACATTAAAAACAATGTAATCAATATTCTATTTATTAAAGCCATGTATTAATCTCAAGTTAGTGTTTTTAAGCATTTTACATTTATTAAAATAATAACTCACAGCAGTATAATTTAAACAATATATTTTATTTGTGAACTTATGTTCAGCTATTCTTTTTAATAGTTAGCTATTTTTTAATTTTTCAGATCATCAGTCATCAAATTTCACCAAGCTGAATGCTCACTAAAATCTCCCACAGATCATGTTTTCATGCCATTTTAAGTCTTATTTTGATGTAACAATATGGTTATATCTAAGTGTGTGAGTTGTTTACTTACTTTAATCAGTCTTCCCATTCACGCCATTATATTGTTCATTCAGACTGATTTGCGAACAAGGAAATCGCACGAACACAGAGGCTGTTTTTATCCGCATGAACCAATCACAGCCAAACATAACCAGTCATATCCAATCATATTGCGATGGAGGCATTGCCTCCTCTCACGTGACTTTCCCCCATTCATTCTCAATTACTCCCCAGTAAAGTCACGGCATGCTATGGGATCTCTCTTAATAGTCAATGGGCTCAGGGGAGGCAAGTAAAGAGCAGGCAAAAGCACGCACATCGATCTCAACTGGGTGCTCGACTAAGAAACTAGTGGAAACATTTTTAAATGTAAAGTCGGCAACACCAAAGCTCCAAAAGTATCAAAAAATGTATTTAAAAAAAAAAACATTTCGAGCACGCAGGCTCTTCATCAGGCAAGCCTCCTCTGTAACTTTACCTGTTGTTGGACAGTGTTACTTTAGAAAAAAGAGAGTGATTTATACACTTTTTAATGTTATACTTTGTAATATGGGTGTTTTTTATTTTTGTACTATGAATTTTTTTTCTCATCCAATATTTTGGAGGAGACACTGCCTCCCTTGCCTACTTGGAGGAAATGCCCCTGAGCTGTACTAATATCGATGCACTTATATTTTAATTGTACTATACTAAATGCATTGTTGGAAATCTCTCTGACATAGTGACTGTAGCTCCGCCAACTGCTGACAGCTGCTACCTGTTGTGACTTCAATTACTGGCTTTTACGCCTGTTTCACACATACTCCGTCTGCAGTGCACAGTGCAAAAGCAGCACGGACTCATTGTGCTTTCACACAGGAGTCCGCTACTGATCCGTGGCTATTTTCCACAAACACAACATTTATCCATTATTTTGATTTCAAATAATGTAAAAAATAAGCTTTTTCAGCATTGTGATACTCTATCACAGTACAGTAACAATCTTGCATAGACATTAGTTTAAACTCAATAAATATAAACAACGTATTATTCATGCATTTGACATCTAGGTTTGTATGATAAGTTGCTCAAGCAAGTGGCAACACATTTAAACACAGCATACAGACTATTTTTCTTACGTTAAAGCTATCACAAACATTTCTGACGGACGGTTGACACGTGGCCAAGTATTGTGACCCATACTCGGAATTAGTAAAAAAAAGAGTGATTTATACACTTTTTACCATTACCATTTATCCCATCCAAAGTGCACACACAGCAGTGAACACACACACTGTGAACACCCACCCACCCGGAGCAGTGGGCAGCCATTTATGCTGCAGCACCCGGGGAGCAGTTGGGGGTTTGGTGCCTTGCTCAAGGGTACCTCAGTCGTGGTATTGAAGGTGAGAGAGAGCACTGTACATTCACTCCCCCCACCTACAATCCCTGCCGGTGCGAGACTCAAACCCACAACCTTTGGGTTTATGAGTCCAACTCTCTAACCTTTAGGCCACGACTTCCCCCATATATTATATTAAAACTCACCATGACAGAAACGTTGACTTTCGGGCTTTTCTTCTGCATTTAAATCTTTATTACAAGCAATCCCACGGGTCTTAAAGAACTTTGTTTTTCTACCACATGTGCATCTATTATGTTGCCTTGTTTATCTAAAAGTGCACTTTTCCTTGTTTTAAATCTAGCCAAAAAGCCACGTGTTTACTGTGAAACACAGTAGACTTTATTCATATCAATCTATTGTGAAATTACTACATTTCTGTGTCAATCCATGTTTATTTTTACCGTGAACAATGCGCTGTCACTTTAATTCAGAGCATGCAGCACAGCAGAAATAGACTCCGTGCGTAAACGATCGCTGCACTGCTGCAGACCGCTGCTCCTGGAACACACTGACGGACTGCAACAGCATGCAGTGTGAAAGCTCTAATCCATTATCATGGGTGCGTAAAAAATCAACAACAACGTATACGCACTGTAGACGGAGTATGTTTGAAACAGGTGTAAGAGTGTTGTTTCAGAGCAGCAGTTTGCTCCTTGTTTGATGTTTAGCTGCTCTGGAATTTTCATATGGTGTTGTGGCTGTATATGTCACGGTGTTTGGTTGTGGTGCCCTGGACTGGCCACTTGAGGGCGCTCTGTCTGTTCTATGTTGTATGTGTTAAACTCCATTTCCCATAGTCCCCTGCTCGTTAATTCTGTTCTGATCAGTAGCACCTGTTATCATTTACTCATTATCCCAGCTATATATATCATGCCTTCTCTGTCTGTCATTTGCGTCTGTATTGTATTGTCTTCTTAGTTGGTGTTGTCTGTGTCAGGTTTTGGATTACCTTTTGCAATGTTTTTGTTCTGTTTTGCTCTGTTATTATTTCAATAAACTGCACATGGAACTTACCCTGTTTCCTCCTGGCATTCCGTGACAGAATCCAGACTCCATTACTAGTTCCAGCAGTTTGTTTTGTTACTTTTTGTGGATCATGGACGTTCGGATTGTTCCTCCTTCTTCGAAGGAGCGCAGGGCTCGGCTCCGGGTGTTGGCGGATCTTCGCCAACGGGGGGTGGAGATTGGAGGTTTCGCTCAGTCCTTTTTGAACCTTGCGGTAGGGATGGGACTTCATAGCTCTGACTTAAGGGAGATCATTAATGATTGTGTAGACAATCCCGTGCCTCCTCGGGAGATGGATGGTCTTAAAATGCTTGACTTTTGGGGCCTCATTAATTACCTTGGTTACCGCAACTTGGTGATCTCATGTCAGTCTGAGTCCCTTGCAGTGCCCCCGGAGATGCCAGGAACCCTATCCCTCTCGGAGCTCACCGATCCCACTCCATAGCACGCATCCATCGGGGATCTCACAGAGCTCCCCGACCTCTGTCCTTCAGACTCCCACGCAGCTTCGGAGGGTGAGAAGGATGACAGTAGGACAAACTCCCAGCCCGCTCTTCCCGATCTCACGGAGCCCGCTTCCGTCCCGATTTCACGGGCCCGCTCCAGTCCCCGATTGCACGGAGCCCGCTACATTCCCGGAGCTCGATACCCAGTCCGTCCCGGAGCTCCACACGAGTCAGTCCATCCCTTAGCTCACCGAGCCCGCTCCAGTCCCGGCTCTCACGGAGCCCGCCCCAGTCCCGGATCCCACGGAGCCCGCTCCAGCCCCGGAGCTCACCGAGCCCAGTCCAGTCCCGGAGCTCACAGCCGCTCCATTCCCGGATCTCACCACCTCCTGTCTTTCAGACTCCCACTAAAAGGCCGGGCGGAGGGTGAGAAGGAGGACAGGAAAGCACACTCCACAGACCGCTCCAGTCCCGGGTTTCACGGAGCCCGCTCCAGTTCCGGGTTTCACGGAGTCCGCTCCAGTCCCGGATTGCACGGAGCCCACTCCAGTCCCGGATTGCACGGAGCCTCTCCAGTCCCGGATTGCCCGGAGCCCGCTCCAGTCCCGGATCTCACAGAGCCCACTCCAGTCCCGGAGCCCACAGAGCCCGCTCCAGTCCCGGATTGCACGGAGCCCGCTCCAGTTCCGGATTTCACGGAGCCCGCTCCAGTTCCGGGTTTCACGGAGTCCGCTCCAGTCCCGGATTGCACGGAGCCCGCTCCAGTCCCGTATTGCACGGAGTCCGCTCCAGTCCCGGATCTCACGGAGGCCGCTCCAGTCCCGGAGCTCGCAGAGTCCAGTCCAGTCCCGGAGCTCACAGTCCAGTCCAGTCCCGGAGCTCACAGAGTGCAGTCCAGTCCCGGAGCTCACAGAGTGCAGTCCAGTCCCGGAGCTCACAGAGTCCCGTCCAGTCCCGGAGCTCACAGAGCCCAGTCCAGTCCCGGAGCTCTCAGAGTCCAGTCCAGTCCCGGAGCTCACAGAGTCCAGTCCAGTCCCAGAGCTCACAGAGCCCACTCCCGTCCCGAGCTCACAGAGCCAGTCCATTCCCGAGCTACAGAGTCCAGTTCCCATGTCGCCTGAGCTCACAGAGTCCTCATTCCCAGTCCCGGAGCTCCAGAGTCCATTCCAGTCCCGACTCACCCGACGCCGCTCCTTCCCGCCTCACCGAGCCTCTCCAGTCCCGGAGCTCGCGGAGTCCAGTCCTGTCCCGGAGCTCGCGGAGCCCAGTCCGGTCCCGGAGCTCACAGAGCCCGCTCCCGTCCCGGAGCTCACGGAGCCCGCTCCAGTCCCGGATCTCGCGGAGTCCGCTCCAGTCCCGGATCTCACGGAGGCCGCTCCAGTCCCGGATCTCACCGAGCCCGCTCCAGTCCCGGATCTCACAGAGCCCACTCCAGTCCCGGAGCCCACAGAGCCCACTCCATTCCCGTAGCTTCACTCGATGCCGCTCCAGTCCCCTGAGGCTCACCGAGGGGCCTGCTCGCAGTCCCGGAGCTCACGGGCCGGCTCCATCCCCGGAGCCACCACGAGGCCGCTCCAGTCGCCTGGGAGCTCCACCTATCCCGCTCCAGTCCCTGAGCTCACAGAGCCCAGTCCAGAGCCCGTTCCAGTCCGGGAGCTCACAGAGCCCGCTACAGTCCGGGAGCTCTCACAGCCCACTCCAGAGTCTGTTCCAGTCCCGGAGCTCACAGAGCCCATTCCAGAGCCCGCTCCAGTCCCGGAGCCCACAGAGCCCACTCCAGAGCCCGCTCCAATCCGGGAGCCCACTCCAGATCCGCTGCTCCGTTCCGGGAGCCCGCTCCAGAGCCCGCTCCGTTCCGGGAGCCCACAGAGTCCGCTGAGACTAAACTCTCTCTGCTTTTGTTTTCAGGTACTCCTGAGTTGCTGAGAGGGGTTTCGGTCCCACTAATGTTGCCTGATAGGATTCTGGCTCTGTCCTGGTTGCCCGCCTGGGTTCTGGTGTGGCAGGAGCCTCACTGGCTCATTCCTCCGGCTCCGTCCTGGCCATCTGCTGGGAGTCCTGTGTGGTTGGGGTCTTGCTGGTTCATCCTGCCGGTCCCGCCTTGGCTTTTCACCCTGCCGGTTCTGTGCTCATGCTTTGGTCTATCTCTGTCCCGGGTCCTTCCTTTGTTTTGTCCTGGCCCGCCATCCCTCCCCCTGGTCCGCCTCTATTCCACCTCCCTCCTGAACTTTTGTGTGTCTGGTGCAGCGTCTTGTATCCGCTCCGTAGAGGGGGGGTAATGTCCCAGTGTTTTGGTTGTGGTCCCTGGACTGGCCACTTGAGGGCGCTCTGTCTGTTCTATGTTGTATGTGTTAAACTCCATTTCCCATAGTCCCCTGCTTATTAATTCTGTTCTGATCAGTAGCACCTGTTATCATTTACTCATTATCCCAGCTATATATACCATGCTCACTCTGTCTGTCATTGCGTCTGGATTATATTGTCTTCTCAGTTTGTGTTATCTGTGGTCAGGTTGGATTACCTTTTGCACGTTTTTGTTCTGTTTTGCTCTGTTATTATTTCAATAAACTGCACATGGAACTTACCCTGTTTCCTCCTGGCATTCCGTGACAGTATACATATGCAAGTTATTTTTTGGATTGTTTGATATTTTGTATGATTTGAATTTGTTATGCAATTTATAGATTTTTTACCTTATATTTGTTTAGTTATATTTTTGTTCATCTAGTTAAGAAACCAGTCTGAAACACCTATGGAATGACTTATGTACTGGCATTGGTGAAAATAAAATGGATGATTGTCTCCAGATGTTTTAACTGACACCCCATTGTGATACTCCCCCTGCGAATCGGCAGTAACCTAAGAGTCTTCGAGCTGGAGTTGAGTATTCCAATGGACCAAGATCAATCAATCAGCCAATGCCATGTACCACCTTGTCAACAGTCGTCAAGACAGATCAAGCCTCCAGTCTATCTTGATGACTATGAGAGGACATTTCCTAGTTCGATGCCCTCTCAAACCAATCATTCAGTTTTTCAGTCCCAGTCCAGAGCAGTATTGGATCTATTGCAGAGAGTCATTCTGAACCTTGTGACCGTCTTACTGGAGATGAAACAGTTGAAGGAGTTTGTTGTGGCATTGGGTCAAAGTGTGAAGCAGATAAATAGTAATGTTAATTGAATGTGTTCTTCAGGAAGTTCTTGGTCATCTGAAGCAAGTAGCCAACATTTATATGCCTTGTCCTCACCTAATAAGGACTATATTGCCCCTTCTACTGTGACTGATAGAGCTGCAGCATTAGCCCAAGAGCTGCGGGCTCATCTACAGGAGCAGGCTAGTCCTGAGTTAAAGTCACCGCCATGTGTGATTAGACAATCTTCCTTGCCTCCACCTACTCCTGCTATGATACCAACTCCTCATCCCCAGTCGACTACTGATTTGAGTGCTCCACAAGTGAATCAAGCCCCTGTTGATGTGAACCCTGTTAGTCATCCAGTGTTAAGGCAACTACCTTCAGTTCAAAGCTTTCATGTTGTTCATTTGTCTACTTTGACGGGAAACTGACAGATTTCCGTCAGTCAGTTTATGCCCTCCATATTACCAGCTCTAAATCCTTGGGTTGATATGCATCAGCAGTTATCAGGACAAAACCATGCAGCTAGATCTGTGGTGCAACATCCAATACCTCCTTGGGCTTGGAATCCACCATTGTTTGGCCAGTATATCCTGATTTTGGCCACCAATATCAAGCCCTTTGTATCCAAGCCATTCGTCAGTTCCAATGAATGCTTATGTTCATCAAGCACATGATTCCCAGGGTTTCCCGACATCATCTCAGTGTTCACCACCCTCTCAGCAAATGTTGAGTAATCCAGCAGCGAACATCCTAACAGTCAGTTACCTGTTCCATCTACATCTTTGGCATTTGGCACGATTAATCAATCATCTGTACCCCTTACAGCTCAAACCGAAAATGTGACTAATCAAGTCCAGCAAGGAACTCATTCAGCCTTCATTTGAGTCAGCTGCCCAGTCTACCTTCTCCTTAATCTGTGAGACCTATTTTGCAACAACAGTGTCACCAAATGCCACAGAATTGTATACCTATGTTTCTCATTCTTAAGTTCAACTGCCTGTTTTAAGTTAAAGTTCAAGAATTGAAGGCCCTTCCTTTCCATATTTCTGTAAAGAGGATCCTAAACAATTCTTAATGTTAAAGATGGTTCTGGATAATTTACTACCACATGATGAGACTGAGCAGTTCCATGAGCTGAGCTGAGCAGTTCCATACAAGTTCCATATTCTCCTAGACCATTTAAAATTGGATTCAGCATGCAACTTGGTTTTAGCTTATTCCAACCATCCTCTGCCATTCAGTACCACGTGGGCAGCCCTCCAGCAGAAATATGGTCAGCCACATCAACTTGTCATGAGTGAAACTGCTGAGATTATGAGCCTCCCAACCATTAAAACAGGTGATTCACAAGCTTTTAGTAGCTTAGCAGTTCATATTTGTGCTCTGGTGGGAATGTTACAGTCTTGGGGCCAAGGTGAAAGAGCAGCAAAGTTGGCATGTACATCTCATGTACAACATCTATTGGGTAAACTCCCTCCTGAACAAGTTGCTAATTACGTCCGGCATACCACAACCAGTCGACCAGGAGAAACCGATAACTTGGTGAATTTGTCTTTATGGCTTCAAGAGGAAGCAGACTGTCAAGCAATAGTAAGACAAGTCAGTGTTGTTTGGCGGAGACCTGATGACCATTACCAGAAGGCGAGGAAACCTATAAGGCAGTATCAACCAACTACAACTTCTTCTATTCTTCATGGGGTAAGCAGTGTTCCAGTAAAACAGACCAATGATTCTTGTCCTATTCAATGTCCCAGTTTTGAAGAAGGAAAGGTGTTTTTGAAATGCCAATGTCCTGGCGTTCGTTAAAGACACGATGATCCATGTCCTTAATTACTTCCCCCTGCATGTTACGCTGCTAGTCTGAAGTATGAGAAATGGGATTAAGAGAACCACTGCTGTTGGAGATGTGGCAGGGCTCACCAGGCCTCTCGGTGTGATCTAAAGAAAGGCTGTCCTAAATGGAAAGGTAAACATCTGGGAATTTCTAACATGAGTGTGACATCAGAAGACAATATGGCCGACTCTGGTCGCTGTTTTTCTTTCTTAGTCTGTCTTTCCACAAGCTGTTCCCCCATAGAGTGTTCGCTGAACGGGTTCAAAAAGTTTCTACTTCTGTCGAGCCATAATGGTAGCTGTATGGAGACCTATGCCATCCTAGATGATGGTTCTGAAAGGACAATGCTTTTACCTCTAGCAGCACAGCAACTTGGATTGACGGGCACAGCTGAATGACTGGTGCTTAGAACTATGTGTCAAGACACAGAGGTCCTGAGAGGAGCCAGTTTGAACTTTACAATTTCTGCAGCAAATTCTCAGCAGAAATGCCAGGTCAAAGGGACTTTTACTGCCCAGCGATTGGGCCTTCCTGAGCAATCCAATCCCATTCTTAGCCTTCTGAAATGATTGAGTCATCTAAAGGGAATCCCATTGGAAACATTTAATAAAGTCCAGCCTATGCTTCTGCTTGGTGCTGATCATCCATATCTTCTGGCTCCAGTAGAGAAGGTTTGTCTTAGCCTCCATGGAGGACCAGCTGCAGTTCATACCAGATTGGCATGGACTCTTCAAGGTCCAGTGCCATCAGCTCAATCAAATGAGAAGGAAATCCAATGTCTGTTTCTTTCTGGACTTTCTATCTCATCTCAGCTTCAGCATGATGTAGAACGGTTATGGCAAGTGGATGTGCTTCCATACAGGAGTGAAAAGGCCATTATACGGTCCAAACAAGATCATTATGCCCTAGATTGTCTTGACCAGTTTACAACAAGAGAATGGGGTCTCTAGATACATTACTCCTCTACTTTGTTCAAAGAATGCACCCTTGTTTAATGCTCCTAAAGAGGCAGCAATGTCATCCCTCTGACGAACAGAGCGCCAACTGACTCGCAATCCTGAGCAGGCCCTTATACTGTATATGAAGGAGAGAAACAGAAACTAGTTCTGGAGTCTGGTTATGTGAGTCATGACGAATTGTCATGACGGAGGAGCCAATTGATGTGTACGAATGGCAAATTTTACCATTCAGAACTACTTGTAGTCCTTGCTGTGCAATTTATGCTTTGCAAAAGCATGCAAGAGATCAAGAGACATTAAGGAGTCTGTCACCAAGGCATATTATGTTAATAACTGTATACAAAGTGTCTTGGACATCCAGACAGCAAAGGAGCTGGTTGAGAAGTTACAGTCCCATTTGAGAGATGGAGGCTTTGAAATTCGACAATGGGCAAGTAATGTCCCGGAGGTGGTGGAAGATCTGCCCACACTGAGCTCTGGTTAAGTCAAGACTGTGCAGATCCAAGAGAAGGCATGCTGGGATTGATTTGGCACTGTGCAAAAGATACCCTAGGTTACAAACATTGTCCTGTTGAGAATAATACTCTTACCTTGCACAATTTTTATAGGGTCCTTGCAGGTCATTATGACCCTATAGGCTTCCTTATACCCTTTACCACCAGAGCCAAAGTCCTGCTGCAACAATTGTGGATTAAAGGAAGACAATGGGACGATCCAGTACTACCTGAAGGCATGGGTAGCATGGGAAAGTGAACTTCCTGCTATAACTTCTATTGAACTGTCAAGAGCATATGGTCCTGTTGATCTTGATGGTAATTCCATTCGGAAGGAGTTGCATGTTTTTGGTGATGCCTCTGAATTGGCTTATGGGTCATTAGCCGACTTAAGGATTGTCAACCATGACAATGAAAAGTTCTAGTCTCATTTGTGATGGCCTGATCCAGAGTTGCCCCTTGTACGTCACTTTCCATACCTCGTCTAGAATTCCTAAGAGTCTATTACATGCATAATAAATTAGTTATTTTGGAACAACTTTAAGTATGTTAAGTGTTCTTTAAGATATGCTTAAGATAAATTAAGCTAATTGCAATATTTTGTTATATATTTAGTTGTGTTCAAATAGAACCACTTCAAGTTCCTTTGGTGTATTTTAATTGTACTTCTTTGAATTTAATTTAAAGGTGACATATTATGCCCCTTTTTAATTTGTAATATAAGTCTCTGTGTCTGCCCCAAATTGTTCTGCCCTTCTGTCTGTGAAGTTTCAGTTCAAAATACTCCACAGATCATTTATTCTATAATTTTGAAAATGCCTATTTTGAGTGAAGCAGAAACACGTTGTTTTTTTCCCGGGCCTGTGGTCGTTAAATTGCAAATGAGCTGCTACTCCCCGCCCCCTTTTCCAGATAGAGCTGTGCCATTACAGCTTGTATCTGCTAAAACATCTGTTTTGGTTCTTGATATAAGTTTATATTGCGCTGAAATCATGCGTTTTAAACCATATGAGTTTAAACTTCAGATACTCTAAATAGTGTTCTGTGCAGCCAAAGACGGCCAGTTAGTCAGGGTTTGATCAACTTCACCATGGCATTAGAGCTGGTATACCGTTGTAGCTTGCGAAATCAAAATGACGGTGCCATGAGTGGAAGTTTACAGATTAAGGGGCAGTAGTATTATAATGAGATCCCTTTGCCACGTCATCAAGGGAGCGAAATCAGATGCGCTCATTTTCTCAGACGCTTGCAGAAAAAGGCTTACCTAAAAAAGTGATTGGGTTAATCTTTTTCACGTTTCCTCGGTTGGTAGATGGACCAGGGACCTGATTATAACACTTAAAACCTGGAAAAGTCAGATTTTCATGATATGTCACCTTTAAAATACACTTTTTATACCTTCCGGAACTACAGTTTTTAGAATACTTTAGCTAAGGGGGGAAACAGGGAGGCAAATGATGATTAGTGATTTGTTTTCTTTTTAACAATGACAGTACATGGTCTAAATAGTACCTGGTGGGTAATATAATCAAAACCTTCAAAGCCTTAACTCTTTCAGATGCCTTCTCTCTTAAAAGCATCCCTTTTTACAGTTTAATCTTTGAACCCATCTATAACTAGAAAAATATATTATAAAACAATCAAACAGCCAATAAGGTTGTCAAACTTAAGCGAATTTAAACACAATCAACAAATGCTACCCTAGACAGCTGGCCAGCTCAAGACAAAGTAAAAGCATGTATGGTCAACTTTGCCGATGATATTGTCATTCTCGGCCCGACCCAAACTGCCCTACGAGACCTCACTATGGCCCTAGGAAATCAAGTGGCCAGCACAGGACTCCGGTGCGTTGTGTTCGTGGGACATACTGGCATCCTGGAGGACATCCCTGCGGATTGTTGGGAGCCGTGTTTGAGGCCACTGAAGGGGAATTCCATTCCATTTGGTGGGATGATACTTTCCGGTTCTTCTGGGCCTTCCACATGACTGTGAATCCGTGACAAGGCGTCTGCCTTTACGTTTCTGGGAACAGGGCGATAAGTAATGGTAAAGTTGAACCTGGTAAAGAACAATGCCCATCGTGCTTGGCGGGGATTTAGACGTTTAGCCTCACAAAGATACTGGAGATTTTTATGGTCGGTTAGTACAGTGAATGGATGGGCTGCCCCCTCCAGCCAATGCCTCCACTCCTCTAAGGCAAGTTTGATGGCAAGTAGTTCTCTGTTGCCGATGTCATTATTACTTTCCGCCGGGCTGAGCTTCCTGGAGAAGGCACATGGGTGGAGTCTGGTTGGGTTCCCCTGCTGCTGGGACAGCACTGCCCCCACTCCTGTAGTGGAGGCGTCGACTTCCATGACGAATGGGAGGTCGGGTTCTGGATGGACTAGGAGTGGGGCGCTAGTGAAAGCTCTTTTGAGGGAGGAGAAAGCTTCTAAGGCCGCGGGTGTCCAGGACAGAGATTTGGGTTTTCCTCGTAGTAAGCTTGTGAGTGGGCTGGTGATCTTGCTATAGTTTAGAATGAAGCGGTGGTAAAAGTTGGCAAATCCAAGGAATCGCTGGAGCTCCTTATTTGTGGTGGATTCTGGCCAGGAGGTTATAGCTTCCAACTTCCCCTCGTCCATCGATCGGTACTCAATGTTATAACCCCAGGAATTGCACCGTGGTTGGTGGAAAGTGCACTTTGCCGCCTTGAGGAATAGGTGGTCTCTCTCAGTCTTTGATGACCTCCCGCATGTCTGGGGCGATGTTCGCCGCCTTGCTCAGGGAGTAGATGAGGATGTCCATCTATGTAGACAATGTAACGAATCGATAAGAACCCCCCGAGCACCTCATGCATACATCCTGAATATAACGGAGGGGGGCGTTGGCAAGTTCCCTAGTCCCACCTCGGGGATGTTCCAGCTTTTGGATGAGGGGAACGGGATATCGTAACGTTGAGGTGATATTGTTTAGGCTCGGTAATCTATACATGGCTCAAAACTCTGTCCCTTCTTGGCCACTAAGAGAAGCTGCATTGCAGCAGGGGAATTAGATGGACGCGGATGTTAAGCCTCTGACCCCCAGTTTCGCCTCATTTATGTATTCCCTTCCTGCCTCTTCTGTTCAGGAAGTGACAGGGAAAATATTTTTTCCCCCACGACGGCACTGGCCACGTCCGGAATGATATTCTATGGCGCAGTTCCATGGCCGATGTGGTGGTAAGCGGGTGGCTTGTTTCGGGCAAAACACGTCTCTAAATGGGGCATAGCAGGCTGGAATATCTATTGATTGCTTCTCTAGGGGACTTTCAACGGAGGTTGATTCACGGGAAGGACCTCCATGAGTTTCTTCTGGTGAGGGAGTCACGGGGAAGCAGACTGGGAAAAAAAATCCTTTCTCCACTTCAAAACTTCTCCCGTCTTCCAGGACAGAATGGAATTGTGCTTTACCAACCACGGGCGCCCTAAGATGATGTCGCCGTAACTCCTCCATCTGAACCGAATATGAATGTCTTCCAAAAAAAAAAAATAATAAAATGAAGTTGACCCAGCCGAAGAGTGATGGGGCCCACACGATATCGTACATGTCGGCGACATAGTGGTTTCCCAGTTATTGACTGTACTTGGTAGACAGTTTCAGTGGCGGTAGCTTGTAACTTGAGCTGGCGGCAGAGGTTTCTGGAGATGAAGTTTCCTGCTGACCCGGAGTCGATAAGGGCCGATACTGAAATAGAAACATCAGAAGCAGTAAGCATTACACAGGTAGTGAGTGGTTCCAGCTTAACGATATCAGGCTGAATCACAATCACCACAGGACATGGAGGGCGAAGGGGGCATGACAAGATCAGATGCCCCTGAGCTCCACAGTACAAACAAGACCCCGGGTCAGCCTCCTCTGCCGCTCAGCGGGAGATAATCGTTGCTTCTCCACGATCATGGGTTCTGATGCTGGTTCTGGAAGGTAACCGGGCTCTGGTCGGCGGAGGTAGGAGGTTGTGGCGGGGACTGGTGTTGCTGCTAAACAGGACTGCATGTGGTTTGAACAACGGACGGACAATTGAATGATTTTTTCCAATCTAAATGAATCATCATATGCAGCGAGCTGTAACCGAAGCTGGGGCTCCAGCCCCTCTCTGTGAGTAGTCAGCAGCGATCTCTCATTCCATCCACTTGCTGCTGCGAGAGTTCTGAATTTCAGCGAGTATTCGGCAATTGACATGGTACCCTGCTGTAAGTGATAGAGTTGTTCTCCCACAGCGGTATCTCCGTCTGTCCTTCCAAACACCTTGCGAAAGTGCACCAGAAATTTCTGTACATGTTGAATGACCAGGCTGGCCTGGGCCCAGAGCATCTCCGCCCACTGCAACGCAGGTCCTGTTAGCAGGGATATAATAAAGGCAATTTTGGAGGTGTCAGTGGGATATGATTGCGGTTGCATTTCAAATGTGAGATTACACTGAAGGAGGAATCCATTGCATTCCTCTGCTGAACCAGAGTAGGGTGCCGGTCGGGCCATGGGACTAGCGATGATGGTAGGCGAAGAAGTGCTGGTTGGAAGGAGGTGATGGTGGTGATGGTGGCAGTGCTGGTGGATTCCGAAGGACACGTCGCAGTGAGTCTACGAGCTCCTGAAATGGATTGGGGTGACTCATCTGTGCCGTCGGTGTTGGTCCGGTCTTCTGTAACGGAAGAGGTCTGACGCAACAGGTTCATATATATAAGATAGGTTTATTGGGTCACAGAGAGTACAGGGGTAGGGTCCAGAGGATGACCCGGTGATTGGATAATTCGAAGAGGCGGATTAAAGGATAGGATGAGTTGAATGATCAGAGGTCCCTTTCCTTTATAGGGCTGGAATGCTCACGGAGGAGCACACACCTCAGCGATCCAGGAACTAGGAGAAAAAGGAGACACTTGGAGACAAGGAAACACTAGGAGGAACACAGGTGGTAAGTAATGCAGGAAGTATTCAAATAGGAGCAGTAGTAAAGTCAGAGAGTCCTCTACGTGTGTACGAGACCGGACAATGAGGGTGTCTGAGGTGTGTGCTTTTATGCGGCCTGGTTAATGTGGTGCTTGATTAGTGACAGGTGCAGGTGCTCAGAACTCAGGTGAGAGGGATCGTTGTGATTGGGTGGTGGTGGAGCCTGGCCGATCTGTTACATTGGAACAGCAGCTACGCTATTTATGTCTCTATTTGTTTCTCTGTTTTTGCCACGGGTTGACATGATGGCATCACATATAATCTTGCGTTTATAGTGTTTGTTCCATCGCGTGGCTGTTTGATTACGTCTTTGATTGATTTTTCAGTACATTTCTGCCATATGTACATAAAATGACAGTCACCACTGATAAGCTACCTACTAAATATGTTTATGTCTAAACTTATTTTCTTGTCAAAGTTGCTTGCAACGATTTGTAGTCATGAAAAGTTCTAATAAAATAAAGCCTTCCCCTCGAATTGAATATAGCTCCTATAATATCATAATAATATAGCCTCTACTATGGAAGCTCCTAAACCTGTCACTCTTCGTCTAGCTGATCCGCGATCTTCACAAAGTTCCATTATATCAATGAATATCTCTGGAACCGCACAATTTATCTTTTATTTACATCCTTATAATAAGATGGTTCTCGAGCTTGCAGACTGACACTGGACAAAAACTCCAGCATTTTTAGCGTGAATGGGTTCTAACCTTTACTGCCTCGCTGATTGGTCAATTGCTCTCATTAATTGACAGTTATGTCTGCGATTCCGCTGCAATCGCTGAACGCTGTAAAAATGGAAATGGAAACATGTTACGCTCTCCAGAGCGCAAACACAATCTGTGCACTGTATTTTGCCAACATCATTTTCCAAGTTCACATTTGTGTATAATAACCTGATAAAGGATGCTATTTGCCGTCTGCCCCGGCAGACGAGGTCCAGTAATTACTCTCGAGCCCGGATCTCCCCCTTCTCCGGGGAGAGGGGTCCGAGCTCGGCTTTTAGCCCAGACCCAGAGCGCTCCCTCCGAGTGCTCCTCCCCATGCTGGGGTAGGAAGGGGCTGAAGTGTGCGTAGTCTGTTGGATGGAACGGGGATTCTTCTTCTTCTTTTCTTTTTAATGGCGGTTGGCAAAGTTTGACCAAAGGAGTATTACACAAGGATACAATTATTTTATATACTTCATTGTGTGATCTTCAAATTCTATTTATTAAGCCTATTGCTTTCAAATAATTAATAATTTGCATTATAGACTTTATACTGTACTGGAGCATACTCTAGTATTGTCTTAATTGTTATACCTTCAATATTCAACAAACTTAATTCTTCTATTAATCACATTCTTTCTCTTTCATATGCTTCACAGTGTAATAGGATATGTTCCACAGTCTCTGGTATACCACATTTATTGCAATTACCTGATTAATGTTTACCAATAATAAATAATGATTGATTAAGAGCTGTGTGAAGCTTTATAAGGGCTTTATGTTCAGTGTGTGTTTGTCAGTTCGTTATCTCATGTCCTGCCATTTTGTCTGTTCTCTTGTTCCAGTTCAAGTCCAGCCAGTTTGCGGGTCTTCAGCCCTCGCCTTGGGTACGCCGGCGCTGAGTGGAGAACTCTGCTCGGGAGGTGTCCTGATCTCGACCGAGACTCCTGATTGTGATGACATCCTGTCTTCGTCTATTGTGGTTTCTAAATAAACCCTTATTTGCACTTGCACTTGGATCTTTTCACTTTCGTAACAAAGTGTCTGAGCAAATAACTTCTTAATGGCTGTATTTCCTCAACCCAATTAAGAGCTATCAAAATGGCTATCATTTCTGCTGAATAAACTGATAAATGATTACTTGTCCTTTTTGCAATTTTAATCTTAAAATGAGGAATGCATATAGAAACTGCTGTATTTCCTGAAACAGGATCTTTGGATCCATTTGTAAATATTTTAATTTCCTGACTATAATTTTGATCCGTTTGTATATTTGTGCAATCTCATTCTTGGAAACATAATAATTTTTATTATTAATGTCTTCCAAAATCTGAAGATCTATAGGCATTGGAAATAACCATGGAGGTATTATGGGAATTTTCACTGTAGGACTTACATTTATTCTTGTCAATCCAATATCATCAGCCTCTATTTTTACAGTCCATCCAAAACATGTATTATTTGAGTTATGTTCCCAACATCAATATCTTTTAAGTTGGATGGGTTTCAATTTGTCCTTTTAAAGAGGTCCAATATGCCAAAGTCAATTTAAGCATGCAAATTTCCATTGGTGTCTCTGCCATTTCCACCTGAATTGTAGATACTGGAGAGGTCTTAAAAGCACCACAACATACTCGCAAGGCTTGTGCTTGAATAATGTCTATCTTTTTCAATAACGTTGCTGAAGCAGATCTATACACTATGCACCCATAATCTATTGTTGATCTTATCAACACACCGTATATACTCCTTAATGAATGCTGGCTTGCACCCCATTCTACCCCTGCTAAACATCTTAATATGTTTATTCCTTTTTTGCATTTATCAATTATATTTTGTATCTGTATTGCAAAGGTCAGTTTTGTATCCATCCATACTCCTAAAAATCTGATATTCTCCCTTCTTCAAGACTTGTCCCCTCTAAGATGAATTCTGACTATGGGAGTTACTTTCTTTTTTTGCGAAACACACTGACCTTTGTTCTTTGAACAATGACAATCGACAACTCCCCTTTCCTTGCCATCTTTCTACTGGATCTAACTCTGTCTACATGCTTTACTGCATATGAACCACATTCCGTCCCTTTCGTCCGATAATGTTCCATCGTCAGCATAGCAAGATTTTCGTATATTCCCGACCAACTTTCACAAATATACTCATTAATGCCTACTTATTGAAAATATTGGGCTGCAGACACTCCCTGGAGGTCGTCCCCTTTTCTACTTAAATCATTTGCAAAGAATGAGCCTTCTCTTACTTTATAGATTCCGGACTCATGAGCAAACAACTCTTAGACATAACATTCTCCTTTAATGCCCTATCTGTTCCTATTTTTTTATTAAACAAAAAGGAAATACCTGTCGTTCCAAAGCATCGTCCCCATAAGCCTGTGTTCGATTTCAAGACACCCCTCTCTACCTTTAGTTATTTGTGCCTTCCTGGAGCATTTTGTCCTTCCAGAACATAAAACTCGCCATACCATATTGTTTCGCTCTTCCTAAAACCACTTGTATTGCATATTAGGCCTTTTACTCTCTACCCATGATCTCCACTCATGCCAGCTTTCATTAATTGGATACCTCATTTCCTGATTTTAACTGCAAATTTCGTCCGATATGCGTTGGATGCTTGTGGTGATCGCTTCTGTGCTTCTGCACCTGGGACAATTATTTCCCCCCCTCTATGCTTCCAAACAGATGACTAGTTTTCCGCTAATTCCCTATCCTTATTAAAGTTGTGATTAAAATCCGTACCTTGATGTCGTCTTCTGATAAATGCTTAATCATTTCATTACATATCTCTTCTTTCCCTGGTGATGTCTGTCTAACTCCAGCAAGAGCCCTTTTTAATTAATACAATGTGAACTTCACATCCAATGTACAACCAGATGGATCTCTTTGTACATTAATGTCCGGATTCTCTTTTATTAAAAGTTCTCTGGATCTTCTCATTCCATCAGAAATATTTCTGTTGCTTTGCACTTTGACAAAAGATTGCGCCAACACTTCTGCTTTTTCCGTATCCGTTATTATTGGTCTTTCTTCACTTATTAAACTTGGTATATTGTTATATTTTTGTATTCCTCCCATCCTCCTAATCATACCCCATATTTCACTAACTTCTATTTTTCCTCCAATATTATCACAGAATTTCCTCCAATAATCTCTTTTATATGCATGGATAACTTTCCTTACAACTGCCTGTGCCCTTTTATAATTGATCAGGTCATCAAAGGAAAAGGACCTTCTGACCCGCCGTGATTGCGCTTCCGCATACAGTGCCGCTGCGTGCGTCTAATACACTTACCCCGCCTGCTCTCTATCGTCGCGCTCAGTCCCAACCGTGGGTAATCACTTACCGACCTGCCCCCACACCACACTAATTTGTGACTACCTGTTCCTCGAATTATCTCTAGTGTTTCACTACTCAGCCTGTTGCATGGATTGTAATAATTAATTATTCTTATATTTTGTGTTCTATTCCAAACATCTATAACCACTGTGTGTGCTTCATGCCACAATTCTAATTTCTATTACCCTAACACATTAAAACTTGTCCGTATAAATTGCTACCCACCTCATTCTCATTTCCATCCCTACGTATTACAGATATTCCTGTAATTTGAACTTTATTAGGCTTTACAGTTTCTTGTACCAACACTAGTTTTTACTAATTCATCAATTTATCTCTTAATTCTGCCCATTAGCAAATCAACTTCTCGCATTCCATTGTACAAAATTGTCAGCAACATTAATCCAGCACACCTTGTGTGTCAGTTTGTCGTAGGTTGAGATCGTGGGGGTGGGGGGTCATGACTCTCTACTCTGAGCTCATCTCCTATCGATTAATAGATTGCTCTCTGTTCTGGCATACCACAGTCGCTTTCTGCTGCCCTACTTATGATCCTTATTCTTCCATTCTCTTTCTGTTGGGCTGACAGGTTATTACTTCTGCATAAAGCAACAAGTTGACGTTAGCTGCTATGATAGGCCTCCTCATTAATTCGGCAGTTCTCCACTTGCTGCACGGACCGGCGCGTGGGGTGCCCCAGCGTGTGCGCGGAGACGTAGGGCGTACAGCTACCAGGCCCGGCACCTAACTCCAGGCGCCTCAACACGTGTGTGTACCCCACGCTGAATGAAGAATAAATTCGCCTCGTGTGTGTGCGAACACACACCCTACAGCTGCGTACAGACTTGCAACTGCTCGACAGGGCATAAACGTCGTTCGAGGGTCTCTCTTCTCTCCATGACAGAGTCACATTAGATAAGCATGCAATGGAAATGCGCCTCTGGCAACAACACCTCCCATCATGGATCGTCATTTCCTTTGCCATAATGACTTCATCTCTCATCCCTGCTACACCCAACTATACACTGACGCAGCACCCTCAATAGGCTTCAGCGGTTACTATAGTGGGCGCTGGGTTGTCCCTGAACGGCCCCCGGAGTTCAGTTCCCTCAATCAGCAGTCATGCGCAGTCTCCACCGCATTGTGAAATATATCCCATAGTCATAGCAGCCATCCTTTGGGGGTACGAATAGTCCAAATCAATACTCATCTACACAGACTACGCAGCAATAGTCAAAATTATAAGCAAGGGAGATCATGTTCGGCATTTATTATGCAATTCATGTGCAGGCTCATTTATCTCCGCTCAACAACAATTGCTCCTCCGAGCAACTCACATACCTGGACACCTTAATCTCATAGCCGACTCTTTGTCTCATTTCTCATTCCAGAAATTCAGACTTCTGGCTCCAGAATCAACATTTATCCTATTCCGGTCTCACCACATATTAGAAATCAAACATGCTTCTCAAGAAGTCATTCTTTATTGCTTGCCACTAAGCACACTTCCAGCATACCTCACTGGCTGGAACTGTCTCAAAGTTTACCATTCCTTCTATCAGCTTCCTTTCCCATCAACCGACGTGCCATCCATTCACAACTTAATATCTTACGCTCATTCCTTCCTAAGATCCACACGTGTGCTTCTAACTTATTCTATAAACAAACCACTGGCTACAATTGCCCTGCTATCTCTCATTCTCACACATCCATGCTATTAAAGGCTTACGAAAAAAAGAACCTGCGTTAACCATTAAACACCTTCCACTAACCACTGAACTATTTAGCCTCTGCATCCTCTCTATACGATCAGGCTATCTACATCCCGAGACAGATCAAACCTTAAGAGTCCACATTCCTACTAGCATTCTTCGGCTTCCCACTATGCTCAGAATTCGCTCCGACTTAATCTACATTCAATCCTTCTATCATCCCTGTATCTCAGACACTACTATCCACTCCTCAGATACTCCCATCTTCACCCTTTGGAGAAGTAAATCCGACCAACTAGAAACATTGTTCCTATTTACATCTTCCGTCCAAACTCCTTCTCAGTCCATTCAAACCTATTTCTGAATATGTCAGCTCTAAGATACGCAAGCCAAGCATATCTCAATGAACAGCTCTTCCTTAGGGAAACCAGAAACCGGCCACAAGAACCCGGTTTAGCAAGCACTTCTATCAAATCCTCTGTGTCTCCGGCATATGTCCTGAACATCATTCAGTTCATTCCTTCGCATTGGGGCAGCGACATCAGCAGCCAGATGTGGAATCTCAGATGAAACTATCAGAATTCTCGACTGCCATTTATCATAAGCATACCTCACTTACGTCTGCAACAATCTTGAACACCTCCGTCAAGTTTGTGCTTAACTCAGTTCTTCCCAACTTAGGGGGTCTTAATTGTCTGGCCTTAATATTTGATCAAGATGATAGCCAATGAGCTGGGTGAGTCTCTCTGGGCCATCAATTCTAGATGGCCTGATCAACCTGAGCATCATCCCATTCCCTTTACCCCTTCATCCTCTTTCTACTCTTTCCCAACATCCTGTTCAATTAACTATTCCATAGCTTGTTTGTGGCATAGTCCTAGCTCGTGAAAGGGAGTTGACTGGTTAACTGAGGTTCGGAAGCAGGGCCACGCCCAAAAACAATCACCTGACTTCCTGAAACCTTCATATATCAGACCGCTTCATACCATACTGTTTGTCTCTTTCTCTCGAACCCACCATAGTGTTTAAGTTCTCACAGAAAGACTCAGAAAAAGCATAAATACAGGTACTGAAATGAATATAAATATTTTTGGGCCTTTACTCCCGCAACCGCTTGATAGACTCTGCAGACAGAACTCCATCTAACAGTTGGAATCCAACGAGTGAACCCCCAAAAGAAAATAAACCAGATCACGTAACACATAAGATAAAGAAATACTAAGAATGTATGGTAGCAAGGATGAAGATTGATAATAAACCTTGTGGTATCCTTGCAGGAGGAAAAGACACTCTTATTTGACAACACTCCTTACTAGCAAATTGAACTTTAGCTAGCTATTCAACCCTGCAAAAGCATTGTTTAATAAAAACCCTTGCACAAGAATAAATGTAATGCAACAGTATAGCAGTACGTCACAAACAGGCATGCAACCGACCAGGACATTAATGATCCACAAGGCATGGAAATCTAAATTTTAATAAATTTGTATTTAAGCCTTCAAACTCAGAACATTGATTAAGAAGATTACAAGTTGTGGAGGAAATCCAGAATCTGACAAATAGCTTGACATTAGAGTGCTCTGCAATTCATTTATTTATTTGAAGGGGACATAACCACACAGTTTCTGCCAATCTTGTCTTATCTTAAAAATCTACAGAGTAGTTTTGCATCCTTCATATCTCCTAAGAGTCTTTAATTGTATCAGATTTATAAAAGAAAGATGCAGCTTTACACATCTCTCCAAAAATAACTTGACATTCCTGGAGGTGTGCTGTAGGCGAAGCTAAAGAGTAACGAACATGTGCAGCTTACGTGAAGTTGTGGCCTAATGGTTAGAGAGTTAGACTCGTAACCCAAAGGTTGCGAGTTCGAGTCTTGTACCAGCAGGGATTGTAGGTGGGGGGAGTGAATGTACAGCGCTCTCTTCCACCTTCAATATGACTGAGGTGCCCAAGGCCCAAGGCACCGAACCTCCAACTGCTCCCCGGGTGCCACAGCATAAATGGCTGCCCACTGCTCCAGGTTTGTGTTCACTGCTGTGTGTGTGCACTTAGGATGGGTTAAATGCAGATCACTAATTCCGAGTATGGGTAACCCTACTTGGCCACATGTCACGTCACTGTCACTTATGCGTAGCAATCGTCTGTGGCTGAGACATCACTATAAATAAAACAGGAACAAATCTTTATAGTCTTAGATTAACTATGGCTGTTATACCGTTCCTGTGGTATGTGCTGTTTTTCTTTTTGTCTCCTCAAAGACTGAAAGTGCAGGAATCCCTCAGGTTGAGTGCAGTGTAGAGAGTAACACGACCCCTCCCCCTCCTGTTGGTGCGAGCCCCCCTTGAGTCTGTTATCTGAACTCTAATCTCTAATCCGAATGGTAGGAAATTGAATTACTTTTCTCTTCTTATTCACTTCTTCACTTTTCTTGAAAGAGTGAACAATTGAGGGTTGAAATAGAAGGATATCTATATTTAATTGAGAATTGTTGATTTTCTAGTTTGATTTACAATTGTAGTGGCAATTTTTTTTTTTTTAATTTAACACTGATTGATTCAAGACAAGCAGAGTTACAACAGATATTTAAGTGTTTATATCCAATATTTTGGAGTTACTCAAATGTTACACTTTATTTTGATAGTCCACTTTAGACATTCTATTAACTATAAGTAACTTTGTAACTGCATGTCAACTAATTCTCATTAATTTGCAACTAGATGTGTACTAACTCTCAGAGTAGACTGTTAGGGTAGGTTTACGGTTAGTAGAATAAGTTGACAAAGAAAGTGTTAGAAGATATTAAGCAGACAGTCTACTAATACTCTACTAACTGCTAGTTGACATGTAGTTGCAAAGTTACTTACTGTTATTAGAATGTCTAAAGTGGACTATCGAAATATAGTGTTACCTAATCAAATATTGTGTGAAGTGTAAAAAATGAAAGCACCAGCGTAAGTTCTACCGGAAAGACTCCAATTTCACATCATTCATAATTTCAATCACAGCTCGATTTGAAATATAAAAAGACTCATCTTACCCTCCTACTTTGCTGCCTGTAGGTGTCTTATCAAAGTTTTATTCGGTCAGGGAAAGTCTCTCTTTAAACTTTAGCCTGAGTTTTCATGAAATAACAACATAATTAAAAAATGTTTACCTACTGTGAACAATTGTGTAAATGACGTCCCTTTCATGAGGCACATTATGTTGTTGATATTATTCAGCTAACTAATCTCACAGTAAATGTTTGCAGTTGTTTGATCATCCCACTAAATAGCCTTATAATTTTCTATACAGAAAATGTTAGTGGTTTTGAAACCGTTACCTTGAATCCGGTAATGGTATTTATACCATCCCTCATATAAATGCGGTATTCACTTTCGAAGTAGCTTGTTTGCAATCAGGGTTAGTTGCTTAGCCTATATCCACAGCCTCGATGGCAGGCAAGTATTTCAATTTAATTGAAAATTCACTCATAACATTAGGATCACGTCCAACATATGTTGTGATTTTCTGTTTATACCTTTCTCTTGTAATAGTGTCTAAACCAGTACAGTATGAACTTTCCAACATCTCATCCATTCTGCTTTTCACTTCCTGCCTTCCATCTGAATTTTGTGCGTTATCAGAATCACGTGATTGCAAACAACCCATTAAAGTGTCTGTGTCACGGTTGCCTTCTATGGCGAAATGAAGAACAAGGAGACGTGGGCTGAACTCAAAGTAAACAGTCTTTATTAATCCAAACGGAGACACAACATCGACGTTCAATACCGGACGCTAGACGGGAAACAACACAGGGCTTAAGTAATAGAAGGAAACTAGATAATTAAACACAGGTGGAGACTAATGAACTCATAATGAAACAATGAGGACAGGAACATAACCAAATATGGGCATAAGGACACACTTGGGGAGCAAAACACACAAAACACGGAACATAGTCTGACATTACTCCGCCCTCCCGGAAGGCGCGTCCTCACAACATCCAACGGGGAGGGGGGGGCGCTCTGGAGGCCTCTAGGAACACGGATGGCGTGCCTCCAGAGCGATACCCGTTCAGGGTGCCATGGTGGAGCAGGCAGCTCGGGGATCCCATTGGGGAGCAGACAGTCCATGATGCCATGGCAGAGTAGGGAACTCAGGAGGCCATGGCGGATCAGACAGTCCAGGAGGCCATGGCAGAGCAGCCTCCGAGGCCGCGGCCGCCACCCCCGCCTCTACGGCGGGAATCCCTACTTACCCCCCCCCAAATAAAATACTTGGAGAGATTTACAGTCCTCTTGGCAGGAACGGGGTCCTGAGGGTGTTCTGGAGGAGCGCAACTGGTGGGCACTCTCTGGCACGTGCACAGGAGTGCGCTCTTGCCCTGTTAGTTCAGGGACTGGAGCCCTCCTTGGGCTAAACTCGGGGACAGGGGCCATCCGTGGGCTACACTCGGGGACAGGAGCCATCCGTGGGCTAAACTCGGGGACAGGAGCCCTCCGTGGGCTACACTCGGGGACAGGAGCCCTCCTTGGGCTAGATGTGGAGTCAGGGGCCCTCTCATGGTTAGACTCAGGAACCACTTCCATAGAGGCAACAGGAGAAGCAAGCGACTTGGGAATGGCCTCCGTGGCCATGAAAAGAGAAGCTGCCTGCCCCAGACGAGCCTCCATGGACAAGACAAGACCGACTAGACTGACGGGAACTATTCCAATGGACAAGACTTTCAAACATGGGTTCAGAGGACATCTCTCGGCTCTGGTCTGGGGCTAAAGCCATCTTTCGAGTTCTGGGGCTGGAGCTGACAACTGTTTCCTCCTCAGATTCCTTCCTTGGTTAGGTGTGAGGGTGACAGCAGCTGTCAGCTGAGGCCTTAGGGGTACAGCGGCCGGTGGGCTTGACAACGGAGCGGCCAGCGGGCTTGACTGATGAATGGCCGGCAGAACTCGCGGTGATCCCACAGAATTCCCACTCCTACTCCACGAAGGGGAGATCTCAGTGGGCTAAGGCAGAAAAACGAGCGGCGACTTCCATGCCGCGGGAAGAAAAGACAAGAAAACAAAAGACTTTCAAAACCAAAAATACAAAACGAGGAGAAGGGGCGCCGCTTACTATATTGGTCCAGTATTTTGTCACGGTTGCCTTCTATGGTGAAACGAAGAACAATGAGACGTGGGCTGAACTAAAAGTAAACAATCTCTATTAATCCAAACCGGGGTGACTCAAGGCAGACAGAGACACATAGGAGACACAACATCGACATTCAATACCGGACGTTAGACTGGAAACAACACAGGACTTAAGTAATAGGGAGAAAACTAGATAATTAAACAAACACAGGTGGAGACTAATGAACTCATAATGAAACAATGAGGACAGGAACATAACCAAATATGGGCATAAGGAAACACATAGGTAGCAAAACACACACGGAACAGAGTCTGACATCGTACGTGCAAGTTCACACACCTCTTTAATGTTATTTTCAGTGATCTTCGACTGGCGAGGTCGAACATCATTAGTGCTGACGTGAATACAATCTTACTGAATTTACGTTTAGAATTAGTCAGCACTTTTAAATTTGTTAAAGATGTCAGGCGCTCTGGCTCCTGGTAAACATTGGACTATGGTGGCTGGTGTCTCTATGTTCACATTCCGTGCAATAGAATTGCCAATAACTAGGGCACTTTCATCAGGTTTCTCAGTGGATCACTGAGTGGGAAGAAACGGTTTAATGTTTTGATCGGAACGGAAGAATGGTGTTCTGTCCCGTGACTATGCTGAAATCTTCTCTGTCAGCCTAACTATTTTCTTACATTTATCACATGTGAATCCCTCGCCGCTGCCAGAGAAAGCTACACTATACCTGTGGCAAGCAGTGCAAGTGACAATAACAGGAGAAGAAGCCATTACTCACCGTTGTTGTTGAATGATTCCGACTTACCACAGCTGTTTGATGAACTTGTGAAAAACAGAGCGAGAGAGAGAAAAAGAAACGGTAGGCACGAATTACAAGCTAACAGGCTAATGTAATGCTAACACGGCGCACTCGTGGTTTAGATTAAAGGCCTGTTCACACCAAGGATGATAAATGTAAAGATATTAATTCACATCTTTACATTTTATTTACATGATGCTTTGCATGTTTTCAAATGTTGGAATGCATATCTTTTTTATTATTTTTATGCCATTTTGAGACAGTCCCTTAATTTGCTCAGCGAATGTCTAACGAATTTCAAACATAAAACCAACTTTATTGCACCAAAAAGTTTCACGGGCTACGAGGTGTCTGGTTTTTATGTTATTTGACTAAAAATTATTCATACTTTGAACTATTATTACAGTATTTATTAAAAAAATCGGACAGTGCCTCAAAAATAATCTTATACTGACTTATACTGATTTTCTCATCCTCCTTATACTTATCTCCTGTTTTTTATTAAATTGTTAAATAAAAAAAAAAAATCAGAGCAGGATTAGAAATAGAATAATTTTTAAAATAAAATACTTTTTAATAAAATCTATCCAATATTTTTTCTACAACAACAGTAGTAGTGTTAAAAACAGCAAAATCATCATAGCCTGCAAACTCAATAACATTACTCACACAATTATCTTAATATCTCAAATATCTCATACAGAATGAACACACACATTTTAGTTTCTTTATTTTGATTTTTTTATTAGACATAATCAATCAAAATCCAATTATATCTCAGACTCACAATGCAATATATGAAATCATAATTACAATATTGCATACTGTAGACACAAACAAGCAACACACACACCTCTGTCTATATAGATTTTTCTGTCTCACTCTTACCCCTGCCATTGTCACGGATCGGCCAGGCTCAGCCACCTCCCTATCACAGCGGACACCTTCATCTGAATACTGATCACACGCACCTGTCACTACTTGGCAATCATCATCAGCCACCATTCATAAGCACACACCTCACGCCACTCCAGTGTCCGGTCTCGTTTCTACGAAGTGAACGCCCTCTCTATCCTAACCGTGAGATACTTACCGCCTGCGGTACCGCCATTGTGTTCTCCTGTGTGCCATTCCCCAGTACGTTCCAGTCATCCACTCCGTGAAAGCTCCGTTTCCCAATCAGCGGAGGTGTGTGCTGTCCTCTATCCCCGATTCCACGATCTCCTGGGCCCGGTTTTTCAAAAGTAATCCACTAGGATTTTGGATAACGGATTGGATCAAATCTTGAAAATGTGTTTTTCAAAAAAAAAATTTGGATTACATAATCAGATTAGATCACGTAATCCAATTTTGGTTTTGATCCGGATCAAACCTTTAGTTTGGTTTTTTTTTAGAACTTTTTTGTAGGATTTGGATCATTTTGATCCAAAAAATCTGGATTAAACTGATCCCATCAGAAGGGTGGATTCAGCGTGGATTTCATGGCCAAAATGTAATGAAAACTTTAAAAATGTATCAAATAATACTATATTTGGATCATGCAGTATCTTACAAGATATCCTATTTATTCATAAGGTTTTAATTTTATTTGTTCATCCGTCAGGCTACAGTGATTAGGTAGGCTTTAACGTATTCAGCCTTTCAGTATAGGCCTACAGCAAAGTAGAAAGAGTTTGGCCTCATAAAATAATCCCCCAAACAGCTGTCAAAATTGACCAAAAACAATTAATTTTATTCTGTCACTAATTGATATATATATATTCATCACAATCGAAAATATTTTTGTTTTTAGAATATTTATTAGTGATGCATGCAATGATTACAGAATAACCAAAAAAATGAATTTTTGAAATCCAAAACAAATCCAAATCAGAAATAGTGTCTAACTATTGCGTCCCTTGTTGCACGTCCTGTTTGCTCGTTCTGGCAGAATGCAGGAGGTTGGTTAGGGTCTCCAAGGGGCATCATTGTCAGCACAGAGAGGGACATTGCGCTTAGTAGCGATGTTGTGCAGGACAATACAGGCAAGGGTTATGTTGCATGCTTTCTGTGGTTCCGCTCTCAGGTAGTTAAGGCATGCAAAGCGCCTCTTAAGAACTCCATTTAAACACTCAATTGCACATCTTGCTCTGCAATGAGCAGTGTTGAAGCGTGCCTGCGCCGGTGTATTTGCTGTTAGAAAAGGAGTCATCAGCCATGGTAGGAGTGGGTAGGCACTGTCTCCTAATATTACGCCATCCGGTTGGTTGGTTTGGAGGTCTCTATATAGAGCGCTTTCCCTCAGGATGCGTGCATCATGGACAGACCCAGGCCACTTGACAACGCAGTTGGTGACGATGAGGTCAGCATCACACACAAGTTGGACATTGATGCTGTGCCTCCCCTTTCTGTTAATAAACTCCCATTCATTCTCACGAGGTGCTTGTATATGCACATGTGTGCAGTCGATTGCTCCAATAGTATTGGGCATATTCCCCAAAAGAAAAAAGCTGCGCTTGGCCTGGGCAATCTGGTTGTCCTTTGGAAAAGAAACAAATTCATTGACCAGGCTGGCCAGTGTGATTGACACATCTTTCACCACTCCCATATAGTCACCAACAACTTGATAGAAAGTCCCACATGCATAAAATCGGAGAGCAATGAGGATCTGGTCTTCCACAGACAGACCGTGACTCCTTTGGGTTCTGTGTTGAAGTTTTGGCCTGAGAAGGTTCACAAAGTACTCTATATCAGCCTTCCCAAAGCGAAACCGGACATACAGCTCCTCAGTGGTGTATTGCTCCAGTGGCTTGGTACGTTCAACATACACCCTTTGACGGTTTCCTCTCCTGGCAAAGTGGTGGTGGCGGTGGACAACACCTGCCATTTCACTGTCTCTCTGTGAATCCTCTGAGAAAGGCTGATTTATATGGCAGTGTAGTTGGTCTTTTCAAACACACCTATTACAACTGATTAGTTTTGGCTTGCGTTCAATTGAGGCAATTGGACCCAAGGCCTATAATTGATGAACAATGTTCACTATAGTAAAGCAACGGAACCATGGACTCAAGAAGCTGTAACGTCACTGCTGCTGAAACCAATGCATTACTAGAGGGTGTTCGGTGCCATTATGGAACAATAGTGGGAAGTTTTAATTCTGCTAAGTATACCAACAAAAAGAAAAATTATGTTTGGATTTTAATCACAGAAAATGTGAATGCCATAGGGTCTGGCCAGAGGAGGACCACAGACCAAATCAAATTGCGGTGGAAGAATCTTAAGGCCAGGGCAACAAAGGACCATGCTGAAGCCAAAAACCCACAAACAGGCAACAAGCCATTTAAGAGGGGAGATTACACAGATGTGGTCCTCGACATCATTGGAGGTGAGAAGTCGCAAGCTCTCTATGGTATTCAAGGTGTTGTAGGGGATGGCGAGCCTTGGATTGAGGAGGAGGAGGAGAATCTGCCAGTTCCTCCTGAGGCTGATCCAGAGAGCGTATTTATATTGAATCTCAGCTCTGTTCCTGAGGAAGAAGCTGGATCCTCATTGGTTGAGCCAGTGGTAGTTGCCACAGGATCTCAGAGGAAAGGCTTGAAGCGCCCTTCATCAAACAAAGATGATGATGATTACAAGGCACTTCTGCAAAAAGAGACTGAAAGGGCAGAAGCACAGCTTCGTCTGGCAGAGGAACAACTGACTCTGACCAAACTGCTGCAAACCAAGGCCAGACTTGAGATCCGCCTCCTAAAGGCTACGCTCAGACAAGCTGGTCTCTCCACATCAGATGAGGAAGTATGAAATTATTGTGGAGTATTTGACAGTCTTTTTTTTTTTAATTCAATACATCTATACTTGATACTTGTTATAAATATCCTCAATGTACAGTGTTTATGTTGTAGGTCTCAGATGAATGGACTGCTGGAAGAGGATGGGGTGGGGTTTTTCTTGTTTTTAGTTTTTTTTAAATGTGTGGGTTTTCATTTCAAATAAAAATAAACTTATATTGACCCCACACTGGCTATTCTACTTGTTGTTCTTTACATATCTATAGTTCTACATTGTGATTTCCTATCCTGTTTGAGCACTGGTTATCCAGATTTGGTGATCCTGAAAAGTTCCTATCCGCATCAGATTGATCCAATCCGATGTTGCTTTAAAAAACTGGCTCCAAAAGTAAGCTGGATTATGTGATCATGGATCGCAAAAAAAGGATTACTAAATCCGGATCAATTTTATCCGGATTAAACCGGGCCCTGGAGGACCAGTGACAGGGTTACTCTCCTCCTCTCCCTTAAAGGTCTATATTCAGCGCTATTACTCACCACCCCGAATCTCCTGCACTCAGTGTTGAAAATAAACTTTATTGCTATTTTTCTAATCCTCTGTGTGAGTCTCCTCCTGTAACAGCCATAGCCACCCTCATCCTTTCCCCCATTAATTTTTCCTTCTCAGATTATTTCCCACACTTTTTTGAATCTGGTATCTTATTTTCTCTACCTGCAGCTCTTGGTGTGCACTGGAGCAGCCTCTTTCAGCATCTGCCTCTTATTTTCTGCAGCTGCAGCACTACAGTATGGGGACCCAAGAGTGCCACTTAAAAATAAAATGAAGAATCAATTTATTGATTTAATAATTCAAACATAAAAATTTATATAAATCACTTTTTAAATGGACAAATTAGTAGACATATTTAAATATGTAGTTAAACAAAAAAACAATAAATTAAAAAAAATATTGTTCTAAAGAATAAATAAATAGATACATTTAAAACTGTTTATTTAATTCATGTTTTAAAATGTGGATTAATAAAACAATAAAAGTTGATGTTGAATAAAGCAAATCGCAGGACCCGGCAGTTTTCAGCAATGGGTCTGAGAAAGTCGCTGATCATCATCATAACATCCAAGGTTTCTTGCTGTTTTTGAAGGAGTTATGGTTGATGTGCCTAACTGGATGGTGAAATGGTGATGAAACGATGGGTTTGCTGGAACCACAAGCAGTTCTGTCTTGGCAAGGTTGAGTTGAAGGTGATGGTCCGTCATCCAGCAAGAAAGCATCCGCCAAAAGCATCTTCCCTTCTCTCCTTCAAAAACCTCTTAAAACACATTTTTCTCTGAGTATTACTCTTTATTTCTCAATCTGTAATTTGTACCCTGTTAATGATGTTTATCTACATTCTCATGTACCTCTAATCTAACTTTGTAAGTGGTCTCTATATATCACTTTCAGCTCTTGCTATGTGTTCTGTCTTCTGGTTTTGATGTTTATCTGTTTCTGTTCCTTAAACCTGACTTGTACAGTGACCTTGGGTTTCGGAAAGAAAACAATGAAAACAATGTAACATCTCAATTCAACATCATCCAGCCCTCCCTCCCTCTTCAACCCTGCGGTCTCTTACAATGGGGAGCACACTGAATACATAACAGAGTTAACAGAAAAAGTCACAGGGATCCTGAAACATGAATTTCTGTGAAAAAAAAAACTGCATCATTCTAAGTCCAAGTCATTGTTCTGTGTAATATATTTGGAGATCTTCTCAGCAGCTATAGTCCAGATCTGTAATGTAGAAAGTTGTGCCATATTCACCCGAGCCGTGGATATTTCTAACATAATAATGTCTTGAAGTTGCATTAGCCACTTGTACATATCCAAAGTATGTGGAGGGAGCCAGTGTTGTGCTAACAATTTTTTGGCAGATGTCAGATATAAAAACAAAGAGGACGTTTCCGTTCCATAGCGTTCACACAGTTCTTGAAAACTTAACATGCCGTTAGGTCCCGAAATATCTTTCAGTGTATAGATGCCTTTCTGCATCCAGTCTCTGGAGACAAACGGTGCACCTCCCGAAAAAATGCTATGGTTATACCAAATGGGTGTATTAGTGTGCCACTTATTTGAATACTGAATATTTTTTTCCATCAACTTAAAATTGACTACAGTGTTGGTCATGATTGGACCAAAGGAATGCATACATTGTTTGTTATTCAGCCCCGAGAACAGTACATCTTGTAATCTGTAATTGCCAGCTAAACTCTCCTCAATCTCCCTCCAGGGAACCTTAGAGAACGGGTTAAGCAAGACCTGAATACATCTAATTTGAAAGGCCCTATGGTACAATTCAAAGTTTGGGAGCAACAAACCCCCATTTTGTTTTACCCGCTGCAGGGTTTCAAATTTTAGTCTTGGTTGTTTACCATTCCAAATTAATTTACGAATCATAGAATTGAGTTTATGCCAAAATCTTTTAGGTGCAGGTGTGACCGGTGTAATCTGCGTTGTGTTTTTTTTCTCAGAGTAGTAACCAAATGGACATCAGTTGACGGTTCGACTCTTCATTTACTGATAAAACATAAAACAGTCTTTACAGTGTGTTTTCACCCTTCTTGTCTTTTCTGTTAAATGAATGTAAAGTGCAATGCAATTAGCACGTGCTTCAAGTGCATTGATCGACAGAAAACTGATCAAACTTAGTGAAAATACAGAAATAAATCAAATATACATATAAAATAATGTCACAAATATGATTTAAACAGAGTATAAAAGTGCTTTTTAAAGCAAAGCTGAAATTAGATTAATCAGAGCTCATTAGAAACCCACCTCTCCCATGCAAAGACAGTGCAGAAAGGGAAGAGGAGGCGCAAAAGACAGGAAATTAAGTTGCTGTCAGAAATTTAAAGGGGAAGGTGCACACACAGACAGGCATATCAGGTATACATCAAGAACATTTGTGTAATTCTACATATGAAATTAACATTACTTTCCATACCTGTTACACTCACCCCTCTAGAATTACACAAAATTCTGAGAACACTGGAAAACTCCGTACACTGGTCATAAGAATTACATGGTCCACACTCTAAACAACCAGTGAAGACAGTCAGCAATCGAAAGCAACCCAATGAAAGGATAAAAATGTTTTGAAATTGGCCAAATTTCATCACATTCTATAGACTCATAAGGGTGCACCTTACCCTCGTACACTTAACCACATACCAATTAGGGAACTTCACTTGGGAAAAGAAAAAAAAACAAACAAAGCCAAGTTCGAAAGCTGCATGGTACTTAGAGTCACAATTTCAATTAAACAATGATTACGTTTGATCCAATCCAACCCTAACAGGGTTTCAATTTGAACCATATGATTCAATAAGTCTGCGTACTGGTCGATAACTTTCCCCAAACCTCGTAATTACATCAGCTGGTCATTTAAACCAGCTACAGGACCTTGCATAACAGGTACACTGTCAAAGACAGGATTTTGGGTAGAAGGGTCAGCACCAGCCACAGTATTGTCATCAGCCACTGGCACAGCAATATGTGAATTTGGCTCCTGTTGGCCAGGCAACTGAGAATGCACCCATGAAGCAGTGCGGTCATCATCGCGTGTAGCTACATTGGAGATGTTGGACATAGAGTCTGCTTGCGAGAGTTCCTCAGCCTCATTCCGCTCATCATCTGCAGGCTCAATCTCGGCAGCATAGGAGCAAGCATCACTGTGGGTCTGGGCAGTTAGACCACCAGAGCGTGTTGGATCAGACTGCGAAGGGACGCTGCAGGTAGGTGTTTTAGCATCCTCTTGACCAGAACTATCGGAGTCTGTATCAGGCAAAGGTAGGAAGTTCACTTGCAAAAGAAGATTGCGATGTACTGTTCGTTCATTACCAGCTCTGTCACAGATCCTATAGACGTGTATGGAAGGCTTTGAGGCAACAACAGTGTATATAACAGGCTCCCATCTGTCAGCAAGTTTCCGTTTCCCTCTACAACCCTTGCTAGCCACAAGCACCTGGTCACCAATGGCTAGAGGAAGGCCTTTAACTCTTTTGTTGTACTGGTTTGACTGGTGTTTTTGTTCTTGAACAGAATTCTTCTGCAACACCAACATAGCAGGCTGGAGGTCACTGATGAGCGATTTAACGTACTGGTCGTAGTCACAAACTGACTTGTCCCGTAGAACACTCTGGAACATAAGGTCAACTGGCAATGTGGTACTCTGCCAAACATTAAGTAAAATGGGGCAAAGCCTGTTGTTTCGTGTGCTGTACAGTTGTACACAAATTTCATGGTCTGTACCAACTGCGGCCACTTCTGCTTAGGTCTAGGTGGAAGGGACCTCAGCATGTTACCTAATGTCCTGTTGAATCTTTCGGTACCACCATTCCCCATCGGGTGGTAGGGAGTGGTTCTAGACTTGTCAATGCCAGCCAGTTCGAGAAGCTCAGCTATCAGTTCACTCTAAAAAGAAGCCCCCTGGTCAGAATGGATGCATTGGGGAAATCCATAAACACAGAAGAAGCCGTCCCACAGTTTCTTGGCCACCGTTTTTGCTGTTTGGTCTTGACACAGAAATGCATGTGCCAGCTTTGTGAAGTGATCTGTGATTACTAAAACATCCACAGATTTTTTGTGTCGATCCTCAGCAGACCAGAAGTCGATGCAAGCTAGCTCCAGTGGGGCTGTGGTTTTAATACTCTCCAAGGGTGCTCTTGCTGCAGGCTCTGGAGTTTTGTTGAAGACACACCTGGTACACTTCTTCACATAATCACGCACATCACGCTCCATATCAAGCCAGAAAAACCTCTGACGGGCCAAAGACAAAGTGCGCGGCTGCCCTTGATGACCAGCCAGGTCGTGAATGCCAGAAAGTGCTTGACATTTTAAGGATTCGGGCAAAATGAACTGAAATTTCTTGTGCTTGGTGAGCGGATATTTAATAGCTCTGTACAGGATTCCATTGAGCACTGAAAGTTTGTCCCACTGCTTCAGAATCCGCAACACATACAGGTTTTCATTGGCACGTTCACGTCTTGATGGTCTGCGCTTTCTGTCAACATAATAACACACTCTGGCAATGACAGTGTCTTTGTGCTGATGTTCTCATAAGTCGGTTAGGAAAAGGGAATGAAACACTTCTCCGTCACCGCTAATCAAAGAGTTAAGATGTTCTGTGAATGATGCTGCTCTACATTCAGTTCCTATTTCCCATTCGTCACAGGAGGACAGAACTAAGGACACGTCATCGGCGGACAATGATGTATTCAGCCCGACGTCAAGTGTACCTGATCTTAATGTTTGCATTTGGCAGGTAAGTCGGAACATTTCTTGTACACTTCCATCCTCAACACTGTGTACTTGCCTCAACAGTTCAGAATAAGGCTCTGACAGAAGCCGCTGACTTACTGGCCTGACAAACGGATTTCTAATTGCGTCAGCCACCACGTTGAGTTTCCCAGGAACATATTTGATCTCAAAAGAATATGGAGAAAGTTTCGAGACCCAGCGCTGCTCACATGCATCCAATTTCGGCTTGGTCATAATGTATGCAAGCGGATTATTATCCGTCCACACTGTAAACTCATGGCCTTTAAGCCAGTGACTAAACTTGTCACACACTGCCCACTTAAGAGCCAATAATTCTAATCTGTGAGCAGGAAATTTCATTTGGCTGCGGTTCAAAGCCTTGCTAACAAACGCTATTGGTCTCGCCTTGTCTTCACCAGCAGGTATCTGAGAGAGTACAGCACCTAAGCCGTCTAAAGAAGCATCAGTACAGAGCAGGAATGGACGTTCAAAATCTGGATGAGCCAGCACCACACTATCGACAAGGGCCCTTTTCAGTTCTTCAAAGGCCACGTTACAGTCCGGGGTCCAGTCCTGAGATGTCAACTCCCGAAAAGTGCCTGCTCTCCTACGACCACCAGCACCTTTCATTTCGTTTCAGGCAAGCCATCAGATTGAATAAGGGTCTGGCGATACGAGAACAACTTGGAATAAAGGCTTGATAGTACAGGGCCATACCGAGAAACGATCTGATTTTTTTTTGTGAAGGTGTGGTTCCATCTTCCCTCATTAGATCCTCCTTTCGAAAAGCAGAGATGACTTTCACTTTCTCTTCATCAACTGAAACACCAGTACCATTTATCATATGGCCTAGAAACTTTACAGACTTCCTCAGAAAGTGACACTTTTTAGGAGCTAGCTTTAGGTTGCTGGATCTCAATCGAGAAAACACGATCTCCAAGCGCCTCAGTGCCTCCTGTTCAGATGGAGCGAAGACCAACAAGTCATCGAGGTAACAGAGAAGACCGGAAAAGATAAGGTCACCGAAAATACTGAGCATCATGCGCATGAAAGACGCAGGGCATTGCAAAGGCCCTGAGGGAGACAATTATACTTGTATAACCCCATTGGCGTTGTGAAGGCAGTGTATCATCAGTCAGACACATGGAGTGGGATGTTATAAATTCCTGAAGTTAAGTCCATGGTGCTGAAAAAGGCATTACCTCCTAAGGCTGCAAGACAGTCAGCTTGATGTGGTAAAGGGTGGGCGTCTTTGAAGGTTTTAGCATTAAGCCAGCGGAAATTGGTACAAACCCTCAGATTACCATCTTTTTTCCAGATCATCACTAAAGGTGATGCGTACTCACTGACAGACTTGCGGATTATGCCTTTCTCCTCCATTTCTGACAACACTTCTCTCAGTTTCTGGTAGTGGGCAGGAGGGATGCGGCGATAGGGAAGACGGAATGGGCGCTCATCATAAAGATGGATCCTGTGCACAAAATCCTTTGCATCTCCACAATCCATTTTATCCTTGGAGAAAACATCATGGTAAGACACAACAAGAGCTGCCAGTTTTCTCTTCCACATTTCTGAAACTTCACATCCATCAATGCCAATGTCCTTCAGACCATAGTCTTTCAGCAACTGCACGAGATCAGTGGGTTTCGAGGGAATCTGAATTAGGAATGTCACGATGGGTTCTACTCAATCCTTGCATAACAGTGAGGTCTTCGACATCTAGACAGGAAGAAACGTCAGCCAGTTTAGAGTTGCGGTGAAGTGTCACTGATGTTGGATTAGGGTTAAGTATCTTCATTGGCACCCATCGATCACCCCACATTGGTGTTACTACTCTTCCGACAAGAATGCTTTTAGGTGCTGAACGTGCAGTGCTTGGCTCAACTATTACAGTGCTTCCCGGGGAAACTGGGGCATTTGCGGGCAATTTCCCCAAACAAGGTACTCATGTCTGGGAAGTAGAGTGACTGCCTGACAGAGTTTCACAGTACCAAGTTTATCAGGCTGCTGAGGGCCAGACCATTGGGAGATGCAGCTCAGAAGCTCGAGGAATTGCTCACACTCAGGATTACCGTTACTGCAGGAAACAAGTTCCCAGTACTTGTCATGAGATTTCATCTTCTGTAGAATGCATTTGATCACGTTGCTTCCAATTATGAACTCGACTCTTTGTCCAGGCACTACAAGAGTTGGAACAACAAACTTAAATCCATAAACTTCAATCTTCAAGACGTACACTTTGGCTGAATTGTAAGGCCACCACAGCCAACCAGAACCACATTACTTGGAATCGCTTGAGGATGTGGAAGAATACCATCAGCTTGCAGCATGGACTCACACTCTTCACTAAGCGTGCAGGACATACTACCAGAATCCAGTAACCCCTTTAATGTGTAATGGCCACAAACTGTCACAGGAGCATTAAACAACTCACTTGCCCCATCAACTCTCTGAGAACCCACATATAACACGGTTTTGTCTTCTGGCAATGACTCGCAGCTGTTCACGAAAACATTTTGCACATCCACTGCTTCTGTGAGGGAGGTTTTATTAAAATTGCCCATGTTACCCCTCTCATCACATGGGCTATTCAGTTTAACCGAGCAGTATCTGAGGTATTCGCAGGGCATGCTGCTTTGGGACAGTCACTCTTAAAAGTGGCCAGGACTGAGACAGTGACGACATAGCCTGTCACGTCTACAATGCAAGTACGTAGTGTGTTCCTTGGATCTACAGACCCTACATGCAGAGCCTAAACTGGTCTTGAAGTCCGAAGTTTTGTCTGCATGAACCTGACTGTGTGAAGTTAAAGAGGCAGTGCACAATGACAGGACTCTATCCATCATGCCAACCACATGTTGAAGACTGGTGTCTGGAGAGAATGGAACAGCATTAAGATTAAGATGACTTACAGGAGGCAGAGACTGGGCTAGCATAGAAGCAGGCTGCATGAGAGAACTGGACACAGAATTGGGACTGCTGTAACAGCTGCACTGTTGCCAGTTGACAAAGACATTGGTGGCTGCTCCGTCGATGAAAACTCTCTTTAGATCCCTCTGATTACTTATCCAACTGCTCCCTGGATCTCGCGGCAGCTGTGCTCCACTTCTCACTGGTGCTTAAACTGAAAAGACATAGCAAATACTTTGGTCCCGGGACACTGCAAATCAACCATCATGACAGCACAGCGCAGCAGGATCCTCGACGCCTCTTATGCACTCCTCTGTCAGCAACATCTATGGCCTTTGTACGACGTATCCAGTATTCCATGGACTTTCATCTGCTCTTGGGACATTATTATAAAGTCGGCCAAAAAAACAACAAAAAATGCAAAAATAGGCATATTTGAGTAAGCCAACTCACTGAAGTTGTGTTTCAGTATATCAAACACCGCACTTGGAAGTTCACTGGCATTCAGTTCAGGGTGGCTTCGTAGGGTCACCTTGACAACATCTCTCGCTTTTCCAGCTAGTCTGCTCATGATGAGATCAGAAACATCAGTTTGCGTTTTGGATTTCATTCTGCTTAAATAACTGCACATCATATCCTCCCATTCATGAACAGTAAACAAATCACTCTTATCGCCCCTGAAGAATGGTGGAGGTGCTGAATCTTGCTGAACCATCACCTTCAGACTAGATGCATCAATACACTCACTGGAATACTGAGACTGGCAAGGAGGATTAAGCTGTACTGGGCTGAGCTGGTGCGCAATATTAAGGCTGGCTGAAATACTCTCCCCTATTTTCTGAGCCAAATCTGAAATTATGCTCCCTAATGCCTCTGGAGAAAAGACACATTCAGTATCTGGGCATGTGATTGGGGTGGAGCTAGCTGTTGGGCCTACAGAAGCACCGATTGCTGAATCAACTGCGTGCATATAGTCAAGACCCACACTAGCTAACGCTCTCCCTCTCCCATAACCATGAGATGTAACTTCAGACATCTTCCTGTTGTGATAAATTTCACGCCCACCGCCCCTGCCCATTGGAAAAGTTAAATTAGATTGTTTCGTAGGGCTGAAATCGTCATTATCAATATCCTCAAACATGTCTCAAAAGCAAAGTAAACACACATAAAACATGAAAAATTACTACAAATGAATATGCCTCAAACAGCAAAACCTTAACTGATTCACAAATTTTCATATATATTTTATGTAAGATCCTGGAAATCAAACCAACTCAGTTAATTATCAGGATGAATACAGTTCAAAGATTCTCGTCACTCTTTTCTTGATGGAAGTAAAATATTTAAAAAATGCATCAACAGTCAATCATTATATACTTTTCAGATAAAGGATACGATGCTGGAATTTCAATGAAGCGTCCCGCGGTCCTTATCACACAGTCTCTCTCGATTAACCTTCTCAACAAGAGGAAAGCTTCCCAGAGAAAAAGTTGTCGATCAGGAAGTCAATTAAACTCTTAGTCCGTTCTTTAAGATGAACAGTCCGGCACCCGTGTTATCACGGTCGTGTTCATCTCACACACGCCCCTCCTTACCGCATAGCACACTGACCGCTGCGGAGCGATGGCGTGAATGAAGACCCCGGACGAGAAGATCGTGAGCGGCGAGCCGTCAAATGCAACCAGGCGATCTGGAACTCGCTGAACTGGATCCTTGACCGGTGTAATCTGCGTTGTGTTTTTTTTCTCAGAGTAGTAACCAAACGGACATCAGTTGACGGTTCGACCCTTCATTTACTGATAAAACATAAAACAGTCTTTACAGTGTGTTTTCGCCCTTCTTGTCTTTTCTCTCCCATGCAAAGACAGTGCAGAAAGGGAAGAGAAAATGGTATAAAACTGGCTTACAAAATTAATTTAAGGAGTGACAAAACCACATACCTGATAAAACATAAAAGTCTTTACAGTGTGTTTTTTGCCCTTCTTGTCTTTTCTGTTAAATGAATGTAAAGTGCAACACAATTAGCATGTGCTTCAAGTGCATTGATCGACAGAAAACTTAGTGAAAATACAGAAATAATTAAATATACACGTAAAATAATGTCACAGATATGATTTAAACAGAGTATAAAAGTGATTTTTAAGCAAAGATGAAATTAGATTAATCAGAGTTCATTAGAAACCCACCTCTCCCATGCAAAGACAGTGCAGAAAGGGAAGAGGAGGTGCAATAGACAGGAAATTAAGACTAACGCTGCTGTCAGAAATTTAAAGGGGAAGGTGCACACACAGCAGGCATATCAGGTATACATCAAGAACATTTGTGTAATTCTACATATGACATTAACATTACTTTCAATACCTGTTACACTGGTAACGGAATAATTGAACTGAGAAAATTGATCCGCAGCAACACGTTCATTTTGACACTTGCTATTCTAGCGTGTAATGATAATGGCATCAAAGTCCATCTCTGGAGATCTTGTTCCACCCTGGCTAGAATTTGTAGATAATTGGCATCTGGAATAACATGCAGGCATGGATGAACGACAATGCCCAGGTATGTAATTGAAGACTGAATGGGAATATCACATGGCAGTCTGACTGCTTTGGCCATACTATTAAATGGAAGCAAGCAGGATTTTTCCCAGTTAATTTTGTAACCGGACAGAGTGCTAAACTTTCCAAATATCTCTAGAATCTGCGGAATTGAAACTTGAAGGTCCGAAATAAAAAGTAATATATCATCCGCATAAAGAGATATATGTTGTTTATAAGAATTAACTGAGATTGAACAAACGTTTTCCGGTCTTATCAGTTGCGCTAGAGGCTCGAGCGACAATGCAAATAACTTTGGGGATAAAGGGCACCCTTGTCTTGTGCCTCTTTGTAAATTGAAGGGTAAAGAGTGCACTCCATTAGTTACTACAGAAGCCGTGGGGTTCTTATATAAGACCTTAATCATATTCACGAAGCCTTCGCCAAGTCCATATCCATCCAAAACAGACCAGAGGTAGTCCCACTCCAGCCTATCAAATGCCTTCTCCACATCCAAGGAAAGAACTGCAGCTGGAGTGGGACAGCCCTGAGTCTCATGTATGACATGCATAAGTCTCCGAATATTATCCGCAGCCAGTCTGTTTGGCATAAAGCCGGTCTGGTCTGGATGCACTAGTTTATTTATATACTGCTGTAATCGCAAGGCAAGGATTCTAGCATACATTTTAATATCTGTATTTGACAAACTAATGGGTCTATAATTAGCAACTTATTTCTCTTATTTCTACGTTTTTTTAACTGAGTCGAATGATTGTTGACTACAGCGGGGTAAATGAGAAAATTTGGAATTCCTAGCGCATGTAACTCCTTCTGAATGCTTCCGAAAGCCTGTCTTCTACGGGAAGTGAACCCTCCTGAATCTTTTCCTTTTTTAGGTATCAACGAAATCAGTGCTGTTTTCATTTGCGGATGAAAAATGTCAGCCTCTACAGCAGCATGTACGGATGTTAGGAAGACAGGCCCCAGTAAATCAAAATATTTAAGAAATAGCTCTGCTGGGATTTCGTCTAAGCCTGGCGCTTTGCCTTTCTTAGCGCCTTGCAAAGCCTCTTTAAGCTCCTCTAAGGTGACAGGCTGCCCTAAAAGTTCAGCTTCTTCATGACTAAGACGGGGTAGATTGAGAGACTGCAGAAAATCAGTATGGCTTGGATTTGAAGAGTTAAGTTCAGAAGTGTAGAGTTTGGAATAGAAATTAGAAAATGTTGAGTTAATTTCTTTTCCATCCCTGACCAGCCCTTTAGACGGGTGATTAATGATGTCAGTACAGGCCTGACTTTGTTTCAGTCTTAGGGCTAAGAGTTTGCTGGGTCTAGCATAGGGGTGCCCAAACTCGGTCCTGGAGGGCCAGTGTCCAGAAGAGTTTAGCTCCAAACCCAAGTAAACACACCTGACCCAGCTAATCAAGCTCTTACTAGGCAAAGTAGAAACTTCCAGGCAGGTGTATTGAGGAAATTTGGAGCTAAACTCTGCAGGATACCGACCCTCCAGGACCGAGTTTGGCCGCCCTGGTCTAGCACCCTGAAATAATAAGTTCCTGTCGCGTCCTGAAAAATCACAATTCCAGCTTCTTGCTAAAGATCATTCATTTCTGCCTTAAGGGTCTGAATGGCTTGATCCAATTAGAAAAAGAGGGTGTAGTGACAATTCAAGCTTGTGCATTCTTTGTCTAACAAGACTGCGTGATTTGGCATCTTGTTTACATTGGTGCCAAGGAAGAGAAGCTTTGAATGAAACCTTTTGTAGCTTCCCAGACAAATATAGGGTCATCAACAGAACCAATATTAAATGAAAGAAATTCAGACAGACCGGCTTTGAAATCATTATCGAACTGGCTATTCTGCAAAAGAGAAATATTAAAACGCCACCGCGGAGATCTTTCAACCAGCGGATTGCACTTAAAGTCTGTCATTATAGGATTATGATCTGCGAGAATAGCTGGAAGTATTTCTGTATGCTCAAAAGAATTCAAAAGTTCTTTGGAACACAGTAAATAGTCTATTCTTGAAGATGAAAGATGTCATGTAATTCCTACTCAAGGGGTTCTCAGATCTCCAAACATCAACCAGATTCAGTGCTTTCAGAAAATCGTTAAGTGCAGCAGAAGAGTTAAGATGAACTAAATTGGAGGAGGAAGATCTGTCCAGTATTGGGTTTATTACAGCATTCATATCCCACCGGTAATCAAAGAATAATTTGTTAAAGAAAGCAGATGACTAGTTACATGCGAAAAATTTTTTGCCTCAAATATTGTAGGAGCATAGACTGATATGAATGCTATGTTCTTCCCCTTAATATCTGTGCAAAAATAGGCAAGCCTGCCAGATTGGTCCTGGCTTTCTCTATCAACTTTGAGGTTACAGCTGCGAGAAATAAACAAATTAGTAACAATAAACAATGGTACCTTTAGTTTTAGTATTATCCGTAGAAAAAGCAGCCACTTTACAAAATTTATTCTGTAACCTCTGAACGTCCATTCTCTTTAAATGCGTTTCCTGAATTAACGCGATATCTATTGCTTTTCTGCGCAAATACATTAAAAATGTGGCTCTTTTATTTGGACTATTAAGCCCTCTAATATTCAGTGATATAATTTTGAATTGATCCATAATCTACTAAAGTGGTACAAATTCAATATATTTTGCAAAACAAAAATGTTTCTGTTTAGCCTGTGACAAGACCACAACAGTGTAAAAAATAAATAGAAATAGCACAAACAAATATCCCCTATCAGAGACCGCTAAAACCCCCAATACTACAAGGGTCCGTGACAACATCAACTGTTATTCACCAGAGCATCAACGTCATCCACCCTCTTCCACTGAACATGAAATATGCAATGCATTAACAATAAGTAAAGATAACAACCATATATGCCTACATGAACAGACTATATACATCAAACCGTTTAACTGCAATAAAAATTAAAAAAAAAAAAACTTACAGGGCTCCAATCATCCGAAACCGATGCACTTTATGAGCAGAGCGCTCACTCACTCCTGGCACTTTCAAAGGCTCGCTTTACTCATCCATTGACTCTGGAGGAAGTGTAGGCCCATAAAAGGACAGTTTACGCCTGGCACCCGATGCATGACCATTACGAGCTTTGGCCAAGTATTCCTTTAACTGAGTCGAACGATTGTTGACTACAGCGGGGTAAATGAGAAAATGTGGAATTCCTAGCGCATGTAACTCCTTCTGAATGTTTCCAAAAGCCTGTCTTCTACGGGAAGTGAACCCGCTGTAATCAGCGAAAAAACGCAGCAGGTGCTCCTGATCTCGAATTGGTTCTGCTTTTATCGCTTCCCTAGCACATTGGAGAATCGCCTGTCGGTCCTGGTAACGAAGCACTCGAAATATCAAAGTGCGAGATTTATTAGAGCCGTAGATTCTGTGCGCTCGGTCAATCTCAATCGGACCTTTCTTCTTCAACGCCGGTATCCAGATAGGGAGCATTCTTTCTTTGCGAAAACCTATTGGATATCTCTCCCTCCGGCCCCCCCCCCCCCCCCTGGTGGCAGTCCTATCAGGCGTACATTGTTACGGCGAGACCTGTCTTCTAACTCCGCCATTTTCAAGGTGAGGCTTTGCTGCTCTGTTGTGCACGTATTTATATCCTTCTTTTCTTTTTTTCCTCATTAATGTACACACAGCACCCCATATTGACAGAAAAACACAGAATTGTTGACATTTTTGCAGATTTACTAAAAAAGAAAGACTGAAATATCACATGGTCCTAAGTATTCAGACCCTTTGCTGTGACACTCATATATTTAACTCGGGTGCTGTCCGTTTCTTCTGATCATCTTTGAGATGGTTCTACACTTTCATTTGAGTCCATCTGTGTTTGATTGTACTGATTGGACTTGAATAGGAAAGCCAGACACCTGTCTATGTAAGACCTTACAGCTTACAGTGCATGTCAGTGCAAATGAGAATCATGAGGTCAAAGGAACTGCCTGAGAGCTCAGAGACAGAATTGTGGCAAGGCACAGATCTGGCCAAGGTTACAAAAATAATTTCTGCTGCACTTAAGGTTCCTCAGAGCACAGTGGCCTCCATAATCCTTAAATGGAAGACGTTTGGGACGACCAGAATCCTTCCTAGAGCTGGCCGTCCGGCCAAACTGATATATCGGGGGAGAAGAGCCTTGGTGAAAGAGGTCAAGAAGAACCCAAAGATCACTGTGGCTGAGCTCCCGAGATGCAGTCGGGAGATGGGAGAAAGTTGTAGAAGTCAACCATCACTGCAGCCCTCCAAAAGTCGGGGCTTTATGGCAGAGTGGCCCGACGAAGCCTCTCCTCAGTGCAAGACACATGAAAAAACACCTGAAGTACTCCAAGATGGTGAGAAATAATATTCTCTGGTCTGATGAGACCAAGATGGAACTTTTTGGCCTTAATTCTAAGCGGTATGGGTGGAGAAAACCAGGCACTGCTCATCAACTGTCCAATACAGTCCCAACAGTGAAACATGGTTGTGGCAGCATCATGCTGTGGGGGTGTATTTCAGCTGCAGGGACAGGACGTCTGGTTGCAATCAAGGGAAAGATGAACGCGGCCAAGTACAGGGATATCCTGGAAAAAAACCTTCTCCAGAGTGCTCAGGACCTCAGAATGGGCCGAAGGTTTACTTTCCAACAAGACAATGACCCTAAGCACACGGCTAAAATAACGAAGGGGTGGATTCACAACAACTCTGTGACTGTTCTTGCATGGCCCAGCCAGAGCCCTGACTTAAACCCAATTGAACATCTCTGGAGAGAACTAAAAATGGCTGTCCACCCCCTCTTCCGATCTCAACCTGACAGAACTGGAGAGGATCTGCAAGGAGTAATGGCAGAGGATCCCCAAATCCAGGTGTGAAGAACTTGTTGCATCTTTCCCAAAAAGGACTCATGGCTGTATTAGATCAAAATTGTGCTTCTACTAAATACTGAGCAAAGTTTCTGAATACTTAGGACCATGTGATATTCAGTTTTTCTTTTTTAATAAATCTGCAAAAAGTCAACAATTCTGTGTTTTCCTGTCAATATAGGGTGCTGTGTGTACATTAACGAGGAAAAAAAATAACTTAAATGATTTTAGCAGATGGCTACAATATAACAAAGAGTGAAAAATGTAAGGGGGTCGGATACTTTTCCGTACCCACTGTAATACATATATATATATATATATCCTATTCAAATTACCTACTAAAGAGTGAGCATATAATGTTTTTGAAAATAAAAATGAATAGCAAAATGTTTTTCCTCTACTGTCTGGGGTCTGCCATCAGGAGTTAAAGGGGATGTTATGTGACAACTTTTCTTTTTCTTCTTTTCACTTTTTCCCCTATGGTATTAAAAAAAGGTTGACGGGGGTTCTTTTTTTCACTCCTGATGCGTTTGTATCCTTCCATGCACAAGCTAATAATGGGCTTTTGGTAATTGACTTGCAGAAAGTTTTTTTTTGCATGAGTTAGTGCAGAGGCTACTAGAATACAGGGGGGCGCCAACACTGATCTTGCATACCCCTCATCAAATGTGCAGTTGCGCCCCTGACTCTTATGTAGTTGTGACCTAGTGCGTTATATATAGCGTTAGGTTTAGGTCCCCGGCCATCGCTTTCGCTTGACACTGTTCTATACAGTCGACAGTCCTAAAGATATCACTACCACAATCAGTTTTAACAGTATGCAACCACTTTATATCGACATGAAAAAAATATTTCAAAACCACCTTCGTGTATTCTAGCAGTAAATTTATACCAGAGAAAGCTTTGATGTGCTATCGCAGCGCTTGATGGGCAAGGGACCAAATGACAATTCCACTAACTGGGTTAACGTCCGATGTGTTTTAAATAAAATGACTTTTAACATTTAAATAGAAAATTTAAATATAACAGATCAGGAAACTGTAAAGCTTGTATTAATATTGGTTTTACTATAGACCTGCAGTGAAAACATTAATTTGAATGAATTATTGAACTTCGTTTTGTACTGTGAGGTAAATTTGCAGACGGCCCCTAAAGCAGCCTAGACGATTATGCAGCGAATTAACAAACTTCATAATAAATGCCTACAAATGACAGTCATGTGGTACGTAATCCTATTTTGTTAAAATGTAGTTTTTAAAATAAAAAAGTATTACATCAAATTATGTAATTGGCCAGCGAATAAAGTCCGTGCTGCTGGAGATGCAGCTGGAAGTGCTGCTGCGAGATGCCGATGCCGCATTTTGCGCCAGCCCCTGATAACCGAGAGGAGAATTTATTTAGCAGAAACCAGCTAAAGCTAACAAATCATCCACAATCCCTCTCCAAACACGTTCAGATTCCCCTGACATTTATGCGTCACTTGATCCAGCTTCATACTCCCGCTGTAAGGACCGTCTTAGCTTTTCTCACTGTCCATTACAGTGCGTGTACTCCATTTACAATGCGTAGATAGGGTTATGCTATTCATCAGGCAAAAGTTGATTGGTTGCTCCCCAACGTGTGTCTGTCCCAATGGCCAGTGTTGTTAAGGTTACTTGGGAATGTAATAGTTAGATTGAGTTACCCATTTAAAAGTAATAGTATTAGTAGCTTTTTCATTACTTTATTAAGTATGAACTGATTACTTTTGCTTACTTTTCTAAATTTCTAAGATGTTTTCACTGTTAATCATTTTCAACATTTACATCCCTCAGGGTTAACCTACAGTAGTGCTCAACACTGATAGTCAGACTTTCAAATCCTTCATCACTTGAATTAAGATGATAAAATTTGAACACATCCACCACAAAATCAGACTTTAGTATCGCCTTTTATTTTGAGATTGTTCAATGCAGATTTAAAATCATAAGAAATAGTTTACTGATACTGTTTTTGAAATAACTACAGGAAACACTGCATCTAACAATGCTTTGGATTAAAAAAAAAAAGTACAGTAGGCCTAACCATGTTTTTTTTTTTTGGCAAATGGATTACAATTTGTATTTATTTTTACTACAAATTACATGGTTAAACTATGGTTAGTGTAGAAAAACCATGGTTACTAATTTGTGGTTAACCATGGTTTTAAGTAAAACATTGTGTAAATTCCATAAGGTATGTGTTGTTTTTTCTGCCCTAGCTCCCCCTAAACCTATTATAAACTATATGATTATTTGTCTGCTAAATTACTACTGTAACTTTACAGTAGATAATGATGTCCTTTAGTAGGCCCTATACAGTATTTTGAGTGATGATTGAGTCTCCCCGCGCCTCTCTGGGCTGCTAGGGATTGTCACTATCCTAACTAAGTAAACAAATACAAAACTGCAATAGCATATTTACAGATGAAACTGACCTGCACTTGAAATCCTGAACAGTAATTTTGCTTCTTTGCTCCACCTGTGCGCTTATACAGTCCACTCAAATCTCTTGCATTGATTACTCTGATCTAAACCGTTTGGCGGAGGCGCGCGAGCCGAAGTGCATTCCCAATCACGACTAACCGATTCATGATTTATTCGAGATTTATTATTGAATGTCGAATTCGGAAACAATCGCTTTAGTACATTCGGCAGGCAATTATATAATAACAATAATATTAAAAAAGCGGGCAAAATCAGCTGCCAAGCCACCGGGAATTGTCCCAGAACCCGATGATCAGTCCGCGCCTGATTTCCACAGAGACACGCAGACGTGCAGGATTCATATATTGTCTTTTTACTGCTGAATATTTATAGACCCTAGTCCATATCGCGTTTGATTCAAGTGTGCTGACCTACTTTTGATTTATCCATCCAAAATTTGACAAATTCCGTGACATTCCGCATTATATGGTAAATTCCAACCAGTCCGTGTTTTTCGCATTGCGGAAATCATAGGGCCGTATGTCTCATATTTTAGAGTAGTCAGAGCAATTTGGGAAATAAATCAATTAAATCTGTTTGTGGATGTGTGTAAGTATTCAAATGTAACCCCCTTTGTAATCGTTAACATTTTCATAAGTAACTGTAATTTAATTACACATTTTTTCTTAGTAACTGTAACTGATTACAATTACTTTTATTTTGTAATTAAATTACGTAATGCCGTTACATGTAACTAGTTACTCCCCAACACTGCCAATGCCATTTTTTTAAACTCGATTGACTAATGGATAAAGAAAAGCATTTGGCAAAAGAACAAAGAAAAGCAATTGGCAAATAGAGAGAAAAGTGTTTGCCAAATGCATTTTTAAAAAGGGTTTTATCTGATCAATTTTTCCTTTCTCTTTGGAGTGTTACGCCGCCCGCAGTCTGAAGCGCTGTGTGTTTAGTGTGAGCGAAACTACCCGGCCCGCCGTGTGTGACGCTGTGTTTTGTTGTGAAACTACTTTGTTTGGTCTTCCAAAAGAGGACACAACTAGAAATCAGTGGTTAAGTTGTATTTACAACACTGTTCCAGAACAGTTCAACCCAAATATTCAGATGTGTCCAGCGCATTTATGGAGGACTGTTTCCTGATCCTGGGAGAGTAGACTACAATGCCGGCTGTTCTGACTCACAGACTGTAAGTTTTCATATTTAAAGAATTTGCCACTGATGATTCAAACGCGAGTTTTGAGCAGTGTAGAGTAGCACTTGTTGTTTGTCATTTCTCCGATCACAAATGCAGACATGGTTTTATGTTTACGCGGCGCGATGCAACGCAATGCGTAAAAAGACAGTATAAGTCATTATAATCCGTAATTATGTCCCCACTGGATGCAACAAATGCCTAGTTTATAATGGGTTTTAATGTTTTTGTCTCGTCGCTTTCACGGTATGGTAAGGTGCTTAACATTTCCGTCACACGTTTGAGTATTCGGCCAATCACAACGCACTGGATAGCTGGCCAATCACAGCACACCTCGCTTTTCAGATCGATGAGTTTTGTAAAAATCGACGCGTTTCAGAAAGGCGGGGCATAGAGGAGAAACAATAATGTACAGTATGTGGAAAATAATGTGTTTTTTTAACCTTAAACCACATAAACACATTTCATTACACCAAATACTCTGTTCTTTTTAGCAACATCATATGACCCCTTTAAAAATCAGATTTAAATGTGCATTTAAAAATATTTAATAATGTAATTTTTATTGTTTTATTAATCCACGTTTTAAAACATTAATTAAATAAACAGTTTTAAATTTGTCTATTTATTCGTTAAAAAACTATTTTTTAAATGTATTGTTTTATTGTTTTATTAAACTGCATTTAAAAACACGAATTAAAGGGGTCATATGATGCGATTTCAAGTTTTCCTTTCTCTTTGGAGTGTTACAATTTGATTGTGCATAGATAAGATCCCTGAATTTGCAAAGACTAAAATCTCAAAACCAAAGAGATATTCTTATCAAAGTTAAGACTCTGCCACGCCCCCCTAAAAAGTCTCGTTCTAACACGCCCCCACATATTTAGGTCACTATGTGGGAATATTTGCATTATGCGCCCAAATGTGCACGCAAAGAATAAGGCGTGGTTTCAGTAACCGCAGTTAGTGTTGAAGCAGCCATGTCAGGGAGATGCTGTGTGTTTCTAGGCGAAAGCAAAAGCACTTTATTTGGCCTTCTGAAAGTAGATGCATTTAGGAATCTTTAAGATTACTTACAACAGAGCAGCAATGCATTTTATGGATGACCGTTTCGTTAACCTAGGAGAGGAGGTAATTCTGACTTTGCTATGACAATCTGGCGCTTCTATCAGCTACTGTTTTTTTTTATTATTACGTACTTGCTATTGACTGTCAAATGCGGATTTTGCACATCGTGTGTGTGAGATAGAGAGGAGGGAGAGAGGGAGAGGGAGAGGGAGAGGGAGAGGGTCACATCACAGTTGAGTGAGCTGTCTTAACCGTGGCTTGTGTACTGCAAACACTTACCAGCTTCATCACTGTGTCTGTCACGTGACACTGTTCCCCTTTCTGGCTTGAACTGATGGTAAAACTAATGACGTTATTTACTGTCTTTACATTTATTTTGAAATATGAAGCTCGCAGTTATGGTAAGGGGCGTTACATTTTTGACGAGTGCTTGCGGTGTTCGGCCAATCAAAATGCACTGGGTCAGCTGGCCAATCAGAGCAGACTGCACTTGTCGGAAGGAGGGACTTTGTAGAAAACAAAGCGTTTGAGAAAGGCGGGGCAGTATTGAACAGTGTTTGAAAAATAATGTGTTTTTTTAACATTAAAGCGATCAAAACATATTTTTTACACCAAATAAACAAAATAATGATCTTTAAAAAAGCATCATATGACCCCTTTAAATAAACATCTTTAAAGTATGTTATTAATTTGTCCTTTAAAAAGGGATTATTTATATAATTTTTATTGTTTTAATTACTTAGATCAATAAATTGATTCTCATTGTATTTTTAAGTTGTCGAATCTCGGTCCTCCATAGTTAATAGCTTGGTTTTGTCAAATTGTTTTAGGTTGGGTTGCTGTTGTGTTGTGTCAAACATGAGGTATCATGATTAATGAGGTATTTTTAAAAGAAAATAGTCCCCACTCTTTCTTGATAAAATCATGATGTGTCGTAATGCCATGGCAGCATATTCTGAAATTCTGCAAAATCAGCTTGGATAACAAAATAAGCGAGATAAGGGTCACCAGCCCCAGTGCAAAAATCCTGAACAATGAAATAAGAAGCAGTTGGGTTAGGAGGGGGTAATTGTACTTACATTGACTGTTAGTCAGATGGAATATAGCTCACAAACTGCTTTAAAGTGTTGTGTTAACCTTTAAACTCCTAGGTCAGCCTTTTATTCTCAGACTGACCTCATCCTTGTTATCTTAAAAGGTGTAAAGTAAAGGAATGTACAGGAAGCTCACTCAGGAAACAGGAAAGGTGTTTGCACACTCCTGCGCAATGCAGTTATTAGTAGCTTGAAGAGGTTGTTAGGAGGTTTATGCTCAGAAGTATTGTCGCGGTAATACAGAAAATAGCTGGAGCTGCATTATTATCTTTTAAAAAGGTATGTGCATTTTTAAAGATACCTTCCTGGATTTTCTAAAGAATTTTAGCAAATTAACATATTTTGTTACCTCAGACAAGTTACATGAATAGTCGGTACTGTGATCTTTCTCATGTATTCTTTATTGACATTTACAGTGGTTACCCACTGGGAGTGTCACTCGGTACTACTTGGTGAAAAACGTAACATTATAAAATGCAACTTGTCTTCAAGACTATTGCTATCTTACATTTCATGTATACATAGACAAAAATGGAAACAACTGTGTCATTTATTTAAATTACATTTTTAAAGTGGTCTAATTATTATTATGATTATTATTATTATTTTATTAATGTAATCTTTATAGTACATAGAAATAATGAGCAATATTTTTTTTCTCCAAAATGTTCTTTATATATTTAACTAAACATTGCAACAAAAGGTTTTTAGTTTTATATTTAAATAATATTTTGGCTTCTATTTAAAGAAAATATATTTATTAAGTACAGATTTACTCAATCATATTATTTATTATTACATGACAAAATTGTGTTTCTATTCTAAAATTTATATGGTTGCTTTTAATAATGTAATTTTCTATGTGCAGTCTACTAGATTATAATCAAGCGCTCAAAAATACTTTTTGATGTTGACAATTTGTAGTTCCCAACATGCTTTGCATGGGACTTAACAGGAATACATTTTGAAATTACAGTGTTACACGGGGTTACCATTGTGGTAAAGAGTGGAGCTTTTGCTTAGGGTGAATGTGGGTACATAAACAATGTTTTCCACTACCAAAACAGTCATGCTGGATGATGCTCCCCACGGCATCTCCAGACTCACATGCCACATGTGCTCAGTGTGAACCTGCTCTTATCCGTGAAGAGACTGTGACACCAATGATGGACCTGCCCAGAAGCATCATGCCCATTCAAACCGAGGGGGCATGTGCCTCCTCAAATTTTCGAGCCAAGTGGATTTGGAATGCAGCTTCCTAAAGCAAAAATAGCCAAAAAATATATATTTTTAATATTTGATACAATCATACGGGTGTGATGTGCGGCACATCACAAGCTGCTAAATTCAAATCAGCATTCTCTGGCTGGTGCTGAGCCAGAGACAGACGTGTTTTTACAGCGCTGCTCATTATAACCAATAACACATGATTCTGTTAAGCTTATGAATGCAATGGCCAATCAAAGGCATTCAGATGAGTCATCGCTGAAACACCAGAGTTTTGTTCAGGCGTGCGTCGCTGACTGAATTCAGATCTCTGGCGAATTAATTCTGTCATCAGAAACAACGAAGTGGCAGAGTGCTAGGGTCAGGAAAAACAAAAAGGTGGGGGAGGGGGGGGGGGGGGCATGTAGAAAGATATGCATTTCACAGTGTAAGCAGCTTCAGTGATTATAATGGGAGTTTTTGAGAGTGCTTTATTACAGTGCAGGCAACCCGCAAGTGCAGAGTCTCGAGCTCAGCAGGGAATTTAATCCTAGCAGTCCAAAGCCCTCACAGGTGAACAGGTAAGCCAGTGGAAACCCTCAGAAACGAGAAGGTCTGACCGAGAACCAGACAAGACATGAGATCAACGATCTGACAACACATCCACATAAATGCCAGCCATATACAGATGCAGCGAGCTACACCTTGACCGCTCTGATACCGTCAGGTGCGCGTCCTAGGCACCACTGACAGCAAAGAGGCGGATAACACCCACACACACAACACACGAAGAGCACCAGACCCATGAACTTTGACAACCCTCGAGCTGGCAGGCGGTATCCCCCCGACAGCCCAGTGCAGATTGGAACATTTCTTATATATCACTAAGGCTACATGTCTAAGTGTACCCCATGTAGAACCGGTCCTGACCAACTCGAAAAAGTGTATGAATGCTGGCCGCCAGTGACCCTACCAATATGGATTTTAGAAAGCGAGAAGGATGGCTCAGCGTTTGCACTTTTCATAAACGTGGATTTTGAAAGCACGTTATTGCCATATAGAGGCCATGAAGAGGCCGAAGCACCCTTGAATGACTGTCATCATGGTAGCTCTGGGGAGTGGAGTACTCAGACTCTTTGATAAGGTAGGAGGACTCACATACTTTACCTTGCGTATAACATGACTCCTGAAGTACGTGCTAATGTGCCCATCAAGCAAGAAGGGTCATCTGGGTCCGCTACAGTCCATCAGAGAGCTGACAAGATGGCTTAACTCATCTGATCTAAACGACTTGCTACTGCTCACTTCACAGGCTCAATAGAGCAGAGTACTTCACTCTCAAAGTGACAGAAACCACAGGCTCAGGTGGCCCATGTTGTGGTGCCTCTGGGAGGTTGGCCTACTCAAGGAGCCCCTCAACTGATGGGGATCTCCACCCCACCATAAGGGCATAAGTCATGTGAAGTTCTTTGACCCATAATTATTTGAACAAATCCACCTGGTATGGTTCCTCGTGAAGCTCTAGGGAGCGGAGGCTCGACTCTCAGAAATGAGAGGGGACCAGTGCTCCTCCTGGGAGCGACACGCTCATAGTCGACCCTCCAGTAGTCAGGAGCACTGCAGCTCAACCATAAGATCCAGCTAACAGGGAGCGAAGATGGCCTACCAACCTGGTATGCGGCCTAACTGTACTCGCAAGGTGTGGAGTTCTTTGGCCCTCACACAAAATGATAACTCACATCTCGCTGGAGTGGCAAGCTCAAGACAAAACCCCTCCTGCAGTGAGGGGAGGGAGCTGCCAAGCTCATACAGGCTCTCCTTGACCTTGCACACAGAGCTCCAGAGTAGAGTTTCTTAGTTCTCAGAACTAGTGTTTGTCAAAGACCAACACATACCAGTCGGACTGAAATTTTAAAAAGCCATCTCCCCTAACATTTGAACTCTGTTTGATTGGATTCTATAAACACCCCCCCGCCTGAGTGCCATTGTGTTCACGTCTCTATCACCTAGGCTCACACAGAAGCAACTGAGCAAGCCTCTGACGAGAGACAGGCACTCTTAGTCTGCTTTGCTACATGACACATGGCAGTGAAGATGAATATGAATTCGTGTTTCTCTTTTTTACTTCATAATCAGTCCCGTCCAATGTATGGTCGTGTTTAGAAATTTGCTTCAGACACTGGTCACACTGAAGGCGTTCACCATAGCGACCGCTAGAGGATGCATCTTGAGTTACCTCTAGGGAAACCATGGGAGTGAACACAGACAAGTGGAACAACTCAACAATAACTCTAAAACAAACACTAGGATCTACCAGAAGAACACTGTTTATAGCATGCTTCATTTACATAGCCATATAATTGCTTACTCATGGTAAAGGTAAAAGTGAATACATTGAGGGTCCCGCTGATTTCACACCTTAGTACGGGGGGAAGCTGCCGGTCGTAATAGGAGTTACAGGCCATAGCCGATTCAAGGTCCTTAACGGACTGTCCAGGCTTGAGCGTTAGTTATATTCATAAAGCTAACAAGGTCTCTCTAGTTCTTGGGCATCAGGATGGCTGGGGGAGAGAGGGTGGGATGGAGTTGGGAGTTGTCCGCGGTACATCGGTAGGTTGTTTTCGGGTTTAGGCGCCGGGGAACGAAGACAAAGGCCGGTTGGTTTTTGTGGGCTGGCGGCAGCCCACTCAAACGTGCTTTTGGTTTCATTAAAATGTGGCATCTTGGAGTTACAGTTGGTGGCCACCGCCAGTTTGGAAGAGTGTTATTTTGTTTATTGTATGTAAAAATGTGTCTAACAGATTGCAATTAGCAACACATGTTTGCTTTCTCAAAGTTTATTTCTTTTCCTTTCATTGAGTAAATGAGGACTTCGGAATTTGCTGGTTTTCATTCCAGAGGCAATGTAATTTTTTTATTGTTGATTGACCCTTTTTACTTCTGTGTTGAGTGTATGGTTAAGGGGTACGAGATAAATTATTTCACCCACAGCCAGCTCTTTAACCTCCTGACTGTAAGCAGCCTCGTCTCTGTCCTGGATGTAGTGTCATCAGCAAACTTCAGGAGCTTGACAGAGGGAACTTTAGATGTGCAGTCGTTGGTGTACAAAGAGAAGAGCAGTGGGGAGAGAACACAAACCTGAGGAGCTCCAGTGCTGATCGTAAGGGTGCTGGATGAGTATTTTCCCAGCCTCACTAGCTGCTACCTGTCTGTCAGGAAGCTGTTGATCCACTGACATACGGAGGTGGGCACGGAGAGCTGAGAAAGTTTGGGCAGGAGGAGGTTTGGGATAATAATGTTAAAGGCAGAGCTGAAGTCCACAAACAGGATCCTAACATAAGTCCCTGGTCTGTCTAGATGTTGCAGAAAATAATGCAGTCCCATGTTGACTGCATCGTCAACAGACATGTTTGCTCTGTAAGCAAACTGAAGAGTATCGAGCAAGGGTCCAGTGATGTCTTTCAGGTGGGCCAGCACCAGTTTTTCATGACCACAGACATTAGAGCCACAGGCCTGTAGTCATTAAGTTCTGTAATTTTGGATTTCTTTGGGATGTGGATGATGGTGGAGCGTTTGAAGCATGGAGGGACTTCGCACAGCTCCAGTGATCTGTTGAGGATCTGTGAAAAGATGTGGGCCAGTTGGTCAGCACACTATTTCAGACAGTACTGTTGTACACAAGCTGGGCTGGTGCTTTTTTCCTTTTCTGCTTCTGGAAGACCTGGGGGAGAGGGGGGTTGCTGGAGGTGTGATGGTTGTGTGGAAGGTGTGGGGTGTGTGCAAACCTGCAGTTAGAAACTCGTTCAGATCGGGGGGGCTGCCATGCTGGGGGATGGTTGTCCTGTATTGCGATTTCTTTCAGACTTCCACACTGAGGCTTTTCTCACATGATTGCTTTGCTGTAAGTGTTCTTTGAAATACTTAGGTAAAAGTTTGTTGATGCTATGCATTTTAGACCGCGTGTCTTGTTAAATTAGGATAACTGTTACATGTGTGGCTATGTTAAATTTGTTTGTCTCCTGCGTGGATCAATTGGCCGTTCCCCATATGGCTACAGTGTCTGTGTACAGGAGCAGGGTTGCCACGTGGCTACAATGTGATTTACAATTGCATTACCTTTTTCAAATTGGCTTCTAATTGTTTCATTATCTTATTGGCATGATACAATTTTACCTGACAAATAAAATGTTATATTTTAATTATTATGAACTCTCCTGATTTTTTTCAAAGATGATTATTGCTGTAGTCCTAAAACATTTCCGCAAAATCTGCGTCTCAGGCAGATCATACTTAAGTCCAATGTAGCGGGGCAGGGGGCTCTCCATTAGGATTAATAGAAAAAACAACTTTGTTAGTTGCTAGCAGGGGTGAGGCACTTAAGGTATTATAATCACCCTGTATCCTCTGTGTAAGTTACAGAACTGGAGAGTTTGTGCCGTGTGTTCACTGTTGGCCGAGTGAATTTCTGAGCGATATTAGGGCCTTAATGAATGAATATTGAAAGTATTGGGATTCTCCAGTATAATCAATATCTAATAATCTAACAATCATATGTTATTAATTAAATTTAGGCAATATTTAATTACAACTGAATCCTTGAAATTGGAGTCAGATTGAAAACGGAGCTAGACAAAATGGAATCTAAGTCCTGATAAATTCAGAAGCGCAAGTAAAAGACCGAATACGCATTAAACCTTCGACCAGGCCGCTGGATTCCGCTTTTTTGGGCCGGTGGGTGGATTCTTACAAGGGTTTAAGAGTTGACTAATATAATCTCATAACAAAAACCTAAGAACGATCATTTAAAAAAAAAAACACACAGTTATAGATGGTTCCGTTACAAATGCTTTAACAATTTTTTCACATTACTGAATTCCCCAACTAAATCAAAAGAAAGAGAAATATCAACTTACCAAGAAGGTGAAACCACCATGAACCCTGTAAAGAAGTAAAAGGGGTATAAAGTGACAATGAGTACAAACACTCCCGAGTCTCTAAATTGAATTTATGTGAACGTAAATTTATTTTCTAATAAACCTTGTATGAGTTTGTTTACTGCTGCTGCATCATCTTTCTCCTTGGACAAACTGAATCTTTTGAGCCCACTGGTCTATTGTCAGAGTTGACTCAAAATTGGTATTGTATGGTGGTTTCCCTACAGTAGTTCAGGCTGTAGGATTGCCGAATGACTAAAGAAATGTAATCAGCACGATGGTATAAAACATTAAGCATTTCTTGTCTATTACCACCCACTGCAACATATACCAATGACAGAAATAAGCGCAGTTAGAATCGACAAATTTGTGGGAGAGCATTTCTATTAAATTACTTTATATTGTATTGCAATAGGTAGCACTTTAATGTTATTGATGAATCAAGACCAATTAGCACAATTTATAATTGAAATGATTTAATAACAGTATTTCATTATGGTTACACTATAGATGAAGGATGGTAAAACAAACAGGTAAATGTACCCAGCATGTATGTAAAATGTTACCAGAGAGAGAGAGAGAGAGAGAGAGAGAGAGGAGAGGAGAGAAGAGTGCCCCAGCAAAGAGAGAGCAAAGAAAAAGACAGCAAAGAAAAGAGAGCCAGAGCAACAGTTACAATCTTCGTTAATCAAATTCTGCACACCTCCACAAGAACAGGCACTGAAGATGGTAGAAGCCACTTGCTCCTCTTTATGAGGCAGAACACAGGATGTAAACTTGTGCAGCAGGGATCCTGTGATTTTGTAAGATCATATGGCACAACAAACAGCAAAATATACATGGCATTTGTTTGATGTGGTCAGATTTAATTTGTCTCTGGCAAAAAGCCCTTAAATCGATGTACTTAAAAAGATGGTCAAGGTGAGAACAAAAGATCTTAAAAGTCCTTGCATTGTTTTTGGAAACATTAAAATAAATTGCATTGTAATAGAATCATCAGTTGTTGGTTTTAACACCCCCCTTCATCAGTAAGAGTATCAGCAAAATATGCAGTGTAACCAAATACAGAAATTCAATTGTCCAAAAACAACCATTGTTTCAACTGAAATGGACAACATACAAAGAAACAGAAATCAAATTAGTTACATGATAAATCAATGAAAATGTTTGTACTTAGGCAAAAGTGAGAAACACTAAGTTGGCTTGAGAAAGCCAACTTACTGATCTACTATTTAAACTTATTATTATTCTTCTGAGCCAAAATTTAAACTCTATCTCCTCCTAGAGCTTTAAAGCTACAACTTTTTAACTTTGACTCCGTGTGCTATATCTTTTCTAAATGATCCGTCTTACGGTTTTCGTAAACCAGACTATCAAAACCACCTAAAATCCCATAGACTTTCATTGAGGGGGTGAAAACTTTTATACAATAAGACTTATGGTGTATTTAAGATCTATTGCTATAGCGAAGTTTAACAACTCCCTACTGAAAAATAAAACTGCTAAAATCAGCCTAAGCTGATTGGCTGCTTTGGCTGGTTTCAAAGTGGTTTTGGCCGCTTTTTTAGCATGTCAGGCTGGTCTTGGCTGTTTTTTTACTGAATCAACGGGTTTTAGCTGGATTATGCTAGTAACATGCTAGTACCATGCTAATCATGCTAGAAAACAGGCTAGCAACATGCTAATCATGATAACAATATGCTAGTAACATGTTAACAACATGCTAGAAACATGCTAACAACATGATAGTAACATGCTAATCATGCTAGAAACTTGGTAATCATTCTAACAAAATGTTAACACCATGCTAGTAACATGCTAATTATGCTAACAAAATGCTAACACGATGCTAGTAACATGCCAATCATGCTAGAATCATGCTAGTAACTTACTAATCATGTTAACAACATGCTAGTAACATTCTAATCACGCTAGAAACGTGCTAGTAACTTGCTAATCATGCTAACAAAATGCCAACACAATGCTAATAATGTGCTAATCATGCTAGAAACATGCTAGCATCATGCTTGTAACATGTTAATCATGCTAGAATAATGCTAGCAACATGTTAGTAACTTGCTAATCATGTTAACAACATGCTAGTAACTTGTTAATCGTGCTATTAACATGCTTGTAACTTGCTAATCAGGTTAACAACATGTGAAACATGCGAGCAACATGCTAGTAACTGCCAATCATGCTAACACTATAACATGGTTAATGTGCTAGAATCATGCTAGTGACTTGCGTACCATGCTAGTAACTTGCTAATCATGCAAAAACATGCGAATAACACGCTAATCATGCTAGAATCATGTTAGCAACATTCTAACCATGCTAGTAGCATGCTACTCACGCTATAGACATGCTAATTATGTTAGAAACATGCTAGCAACACACTAGTAACATGCCAATAATGCTAGAATCATACTATTAACTGGCTAACCATGCTAGTAACTTGCTAATCATGCTATAATCATGCTAGTAACATGCTAATATTGCTACAATCATGCGCTTAACCTTGCTACCATGCTAGTATCTTGCTAGTCTGCTAAAAAAAAAGACATTTCAACTTAGCACGGTTACGCATCCAAAACATTCCAACCTCAAAAATGGTCTAGCTGTCTACATTACTTTTAATCTGTTTGGTTTTTCTTCTATCTATCTATCTATCTATCTATTATCTATCTTCTATCTATCTATTGCCTCACAACATGAAAACTTTAAACAGTAGAATTACTTAAAGCCAGAGCTGGAAAGAGTATGAAAATTTTCTACTCAAGTAAAAGTACCATTCCATTAATGGAATTTTACTTAAGTACAAGTAAAAGTACCACTCTAAAAATCAATTCAAGTAAAAAGTAGCTCGTTTAAAATTTACTCCGAGTAAAAAAATTACTTAATTACTGCACTATGGCGAGTGTATCATGCCATGGATAACCTACCAAAGTAGACAGTTGTGTACTTTTATGTGAGAGAAGGGGTACGTCGCCACCACAGATGCATGACGTTCGTTGAGAAGTACGTCGCACCACAGACATGTGACATTAGCTGTGTCTCATTTAGAAGGCTGCGCCCTCCGGAGGTCGAATCCTCTGGAGGTCGCGTCCTCGGTAGGATGCATATACGAAGTGTCCTCAAC